>CP137673.1:24785720-24989205 GCA_037976565.1 Mesocentrotus franciscanus
ACAACTATGTAGACACCATCTATGGAACGCTAGTTGTGCATCAAACTTAATTCTTGAAAAGTTCATCGCCAACCTACATATATCAATCCGCAGCCAGTCATCTAACAATTTTAAATATTTTTAAATGAGGCTTTGTGTAGACAAAATAGCCATTATATTTTTTCAAATACGTATTGTAAGAGTTTAAAAGGAATATCATCGTGTCATAATCTTTGATATATGTAAAAAGTGTAAATTCCTTACGAACTATTTTATCGCGCATTAGCCCATTTACAAAAGAGTCGTGAGTGCAATGGGGCAGCCATATTGAGAAAAAGGCCTATATTTTTGTGTTAGGATATTGAGCGTAAGCTTGCAAGGTTCTTGGGAAAACTGTGTTCATCTACCCTGGGATATCCGCTCTTCCTCTATGCCTCTGTCAACTCTTGCACACATCTTAGAGTTTTAAAAATGGGCGACAAACGAAAACTACAAGGTGAGGATGAGCTTCTAGCTGCAGATGTAAACCCTTGTTTTCCTTTTTCTTTACCACTTTTCAAGTGGCAGTCGCATTCGCAATGCAGTGCAGTGCAGTGGTTGAGATGTGTGTGTGTGTGTCCATTGATTAATTGCAATGGCAATAATAGTCCAATCTAGGAAAGCACATTTATTTTATTTTGATTATAATTAGTGAGCGATTGTTGGTGAGTTGGTTATCAAACTAAATGAAATTTCTAAACCTTTACAGTAAAATGTGGGGTTCCATAATGCAGGTGATAGCCTGAATGTTTGATAAAAATCTAAATTATTAAAAACAAAAATAAATGGGATAAAAAATAGTGAAAATTTCACTTTTTTTAATTTATGTTTTTGTTCTTTTTTTACTGGAATTTTGTTGAATTGAGAGTAGAGGTTGGGTTTTCGGTCGGTAGCTGGTGTGCAGCAGGTCAATCGTTTTAATTTTAAAATCATTTTAAAACGCATGGAATCGGACATTAAAATCAAATTCAGACTCAGAGGCTAGTGAGTAGTGAATCCGGGCTAACTCGGCCTACGGGCGAACTCGGCCTTGCTGTGAAAACGGTCCTCTAACCCTAACCCTAAATGTAACCCTAACCCTAACCCTACACCTAACCCTAACCCTAAACCTAACCCTAACCCTAAACCTGCAAAAAATGACCGTTTTACAGTGGGCCGAGTTCGCCCGGAGGCCGAGTTCGCCCGACTCCTGAGTAGTGTACTGTATGCCGTATCACAGCATTTTTCAACCTTTTTTCAGTTACAGCACCCTTTTTAATTTTAGAAATAAAGTGCGTGGCTTTACCCCAATCCAAATTTAATCTCGGAAGATTCGCTTACCCTCACTCTGGCACTCGTCAAGTGCCATGTAAATTGTGATGATGTAAACACGTACGTGCAGGGCACATATGTTTATGAATTTTGCGAGGGAAGCGACGTCGTAAATCTTATGTTGTAATCAACATACTAGATATTAGATAAGATATAAAATAATGTAGACCCTATGCGGGCACCTCAACGCCAAGAGGTACAAAAGACCCAGCTCCGCTAAAACGGTAGTTGTTTTTACTCGCACTCGGTTAACTGTACCTCTTATCAGACATTGTACACTAGGGCTGTGCATAACCGTGTAATGAGGTACTCGAGTACACTCCCAGCCTTGCCCGCGAATACTCAAATACTCGGACGCCATGTGTTTTTTTGAATTTTTTTGATTTTTTTTTTTGAATTTTTTTGAATTTTTTTGATTTTTTTTGATTTTTTTGATTTTTCATTTTTTGTTTGTTTTTTTGCCAACACGATACTACGAACAGTACGAAGGTTCGTCTTTGAAAACCCCCGCGATTTTACTTCAAGTTGCTGTTGAAAGCGCCTATTTGTGCTTTTGAATTTTTGACAAATAATTGAAACTATGTTATTTTTAAAACTAAAGATGACAGACAAATATTCCTCCGAGTCCAAACAGAACTCCGGAGATTTGGTCCCAGTTTCTGAGTGGTGAGTTGACAGTGACACCCTGTGTATGATTGAGCTGGGAAACATTTTTACCCATGCCGGTGCTCTTCTGGCACGGGTTACCGTCGACCTGGACAGTGCCAGGTGAACGGGGAAAAAAAAAAAAAAAAATGGCGAGTATTCGAGTACGAGAAATCGTACTCGAGTAGCTGTCAACAGTGCGAGTATTCGAGTATTCGACTACTCGTCGCAGCCCTATTGTACACACATCTGCACTGCACCTCAACAGTACGACAATACACCTGACGGTGGCCTGTACTGCAACTGAAGAAGAAGAAGAATATACTTGAATACAAAAATCGATATTTGGTCCGATGATACACGAATATGACGATATTCGACATCTCGTTGCCCAGGATTATCCTGCTTCTAAATGATGCGAGCATGTGAAGCAAACAAGCGTAGAAAAAATGTAATTTTGATTTAAAAGATAAGATCTACTTGGGCATCTTGCTGTCAAATGGAAGGTTATTAGGGCACCTCTATATCCAAATATGGAGGTATTCAGGCAGCGAAGTTCTTCCTGTTCCTAAATGTTGCCAACCAGCCAAGCGAGCAAGGAAGAAAGACCTTTATGGCTTTATTATCTTTAAAATGCTTATTCCTCACGCAATTACATACAGTGAACTCTATTGAATTCTTATATTGTCTTCACAGATCAATGTTATTCCAATATGTTTTCTTTATATAACTAAATTTCTGCTGCGGCACCTTGGGTGAAAAAAGCTTACATCTTTATATAACAATATATACACATAGGATATACCCAAACATTGTGTCCAGACAGGTTGTGTTTCCAGCCTGTTGATTTAAAACGGTAATTTGAGGAATTTTACATGCAATATTATCAAGGATAAATATTTCTGATGGTTAGTGTTATTTGATGCATGCATTTTGTTAAATCCAACTTAGACAAAAGTGGTGACTTTCTTTTTTTTAAGCGTCCAGACACACAACCCCCCATCATACACACCAAAATAACAGACGAGCAGCAAAAACGATGAAAAAAGTATCCATGAATATAGAAGTTTAGCGATGCAAGTCAGTGATCCCAAAACAAAAAGTTAATAATGCTCATTGCACATGGGTCCAAAAACTAAGCTGTATTTCAATGAATTGTCAATTTGAGATTGAGATTTTACAAGAGTCGCAAGCTCAAGAGTGTCGATTGCGCAGTCATCAATATTTAGTGTGTGTGTGTGACACACCGGTGATAGCTCCCTATGAATGACAAGGTTTGTGCCTGATATCGCTGCTGCAGATGGATTGCATGCAGGGAGCTGACGCTGGCTCAACCCGCTGGGTTTTTTATCAGCGCGCGTGCGAACGCTGTTGACAGGTATGCGCATATCACAAAATGTAATCTCTTTATTTTTTGACAGAGCTAGATACACTAAGTCTCTCATTTTCATTTCCTACAGCAATGAATATACACACACACTCATATATATATATATATATGTATGGGAAAGATAGAATTTCAAAATTTCAAATCAAATTTTTATTTATTCTACAAGTAAGCCCAAAGCATGATTCTATTTAGGATCAATTTAATGGTCATCTTCTTTCTCATCGAATATATCTTTCATCAAAATCAACAGTGTGTCGTTGATATGATATCCGAATGCTTTGTAATCAAATGCATATAAGTATGCCGATATTCTTTTAAGCAAACTGAGGGATATTTCTGAATAATCTCTGATCAGTGCGTTAGAAGAATGTGACTCATGCACAGGGGGGAATGATATCAGGTGATCTACCCCAAGCCACTTTAGAACAAAGGTCCCTTCGACTGCCAGGTTCTCGTAGTGACCAATAAAGTCGTAGCGGATTTGACAAGGGTTTCACACCACATGAAGGGGAAGCCAATGGTCTTTGATTTCATCCATGATGATATTGCTTCCAATGTCCACAATATATTGAATGTATTCTGACGGGGATATTCATCCATGGTTTGATTTTTTCATCTTATATCTTTCTACACGGTCATATCCTTGGTACCTTTTCACGATTGTTTGTCCGATAAATTGTTCCCAAGTCCTCTGGATATTATTGAAATTCCTCAAGACCTCAACCTACTACGGTAGCCAGATAACATTTGAGTAATGGGGTCTCGAACAAATAAGACTTTCCTGTAATTCTGAAGGCGGTAGTAAATTTCAGTATGATTGTAGCCGAAATTCCTCAAAAAGTGTATTTCTGCTAAATCTTCTTTATGTGTGCTACGTAGCTTTCCAATAATAACCTTCCACATGGTACATTCAACCACTGGAATGAAACCGAAGAGGACCTTATACTTGTCATCGACCAGGAGATGCCCCACGCTCTTAAAGACACTGGGTGGTATTCCGATAGCGCGAACTAAGTTAAGCTTGGCTTAACTAGTTCACACTTTTATGGAGTGCCTGTTGCCAACTCATTTTCCCTGTACAGATTATTTTAATCCTGCAATGAAAAGTGTCCAAAAATTAATTTTGCAATGAAATGGGAAAAAAAGATAATATGAGTATGAACTGAATTTCAATAAAGTCTTTGGTAGATTATCTTAGTCATGAATATTGAAGGAGGAAGATGAAACCTAGCATTCCATAGAAGTGTGAACTAAAATTCTTGTTTAGTCTGGACTTAGTCCCGGCTTAACTTAAGAGAATACCACCCACTGCCTTTATTTTCTAGATCAATTTGGCAGGACATATTAGCAGCTGTGCATGCCTCCTCAAGTTGTGCCCGTTGTCGTTTCTGTTCATGTTTGCGTAATCGGTGGCTTCCTCAAACGACCTCGGTTCGGGTGGTTTGAAGACGGATGTTTTTTCTGGAAATAAGCAACCATAGATGACAGTCTTGTTTTGAGTTCATACAAAATTATGACCAGCTAAGTTACTCTAGATTTTGCTAGTGTAGCCGAGTAGAGACTAACCCTAGGCATCAGCTAAGCTGGAGGTTTTCTAAGAGTGCCCCTTTGCAAAATGGAGACCACACTTTTTAAAGGGATCCGGTAACTTTGTCTCAAATTCTGAAACAAAATTCTGGATTTAGCTCATGATGCAATGATAATCATAAACCTTTAGGTCAGTCAGGAACCCCATGACTTTTACAAGCTGATCGCCTGTCTGATTATCAAGATAATTATGATTGAATTACAAATTTTGAAAACCGTTCGCCTGATGGTTTTCATAACACTATAGTCTATTAGGGAAACGAGTATGGTAAAACCGGTCAATCAAAGATTTTTACTTTTTGAGGCACTTCTTGATCATTTTGAAGCGCAATTTTTTTAGGGCTTCATTATTACACCATATCACAGACACTAATAACATGTAGGGCCGTGTATCTCAGATTTAACACTGTTAAACGATCCCTTTAAGAATCACAGGTTGCTAACTACATGTACAGTAGCACAATTTACACTGGGGTTTAGGGCCTGTGGCAATAGCCTTTGTAAGCTCTGGGGTCGTATTCAATTTAGTATGTGGATTAAGTCAGTAATTTACTTGGCTAAGTAATATGCCTTAACCCGTATTCAGATCACACCTGAGCATTTTACTTTATTGAGCCGACTTTAAGGTTAAATGCTTACTGATAATCACTGTGACGTCACATTGTCAATCCAAAATAATGCCCAATTAACGCGTCGCATAATCACATTAAATGCGCGCTAATATTGTGCGCAGGTTATGATACTGCGTTAGAAAACAATATGCCTGACAATCAAGGCCTCTAAACAATTGACTTAAGTCTGCTAGGATTCTATCTTAAATTTAGGGTAAAATAAAATGTACATAGTCAAAGCTTGAACTGAATACCAAAGTTGGCTAAGCATTTTATCTAAGCCAAACATTAAGTAAAATACATGTACTCGTATTTCTGACATAAGCATTGAATCGAATACCATCCCTGGATTTTCAGGGTATATTTTAGTGTTGGAACAGGCTATTTTTTTGTTATACATTTTGATTTAAATTGGAAGCAGGAAACAAAACTTGAACAGGAACAATTGCGACGTAAAGAGATACGATTTTGGGTTTTCATAGGGGATTCCACACCTGTGACATTGACACTGCTTGGCTACTTACAAGATGACAACTTGTATAGTCTATAGATAACTGAAACAGTCTGAAAGTATATCACTTAATAAAATGCGACTTATTATTCATACTTGAAATCCCAATTTTTTTACTTTCTTTGCATCAGT
The DNA here is from genome assembly GCA_037976565.1 of Mesocentrotus franciscanus. Taxonomy (NCBI): domain Eukaryota; kingdom Metazoa; phylum Echinodermata; class Echinoidea; order Camarodonta; family Strongylocentrotidae; genus Mesocentrotus; species Mesocentrotus franciscanus. The sequence continues at coordinate 24,791,926 of CP137673.1, forward strand.
TTTCCTCAACCATTTACAGTCAAACATCTTATGGACATTTTTTGTATTTTTTATTTTGTTTTTCCAGGTGAAATAGAGAGATGTCTCAAGAAAGTCAGTGAAGGAGTCGAAACATTTGAAGACATCTGGCAGAAGGTACTTGTGAGTTACGACAAAATTTATTTTATATAATTTTTTTTTGATTGATTGATTGTGCATTAGGCCTGAGTCAAAACGGTTCCCTGCCCGGTCCCCGACCGTCACGCCGATACCTGGATTTGAAAATTCAATTTCGGTGTATTTCAAAATTAAATTTCACACTCATATTTTGCAATAATGAGCTTAAAATATACAACTCACAAACTTAATTTCATTTTAATTAAATGTACATGTTGTAGAAATCAATGGATATTGTTTTGGATGATGGTAGGTCATTTCATGGCTCTGAAATTGAGGCCGCAAGGAAGGAAAAACAGGAAAAACTTAGCTGTCACTTTAAATAATTTAATTTTTTTCAGAAAAATTATATATCCCAGAGAAAAGATTTTTTAATTGATATGAAATCAGTAACTGTCCTTTCCTTCACATTATTAGTTGATCATTTTAATCTTAACTCCCCTCGCTGCATGCACACAATATCTGGTGTGGAGAAAATTCCTGTTCGGAATACATGTACGTGTACATGTATGTCTATTTGTATTTGTTCATTTTTCCAAGATGAACCTGAAACATAAGCGCATAACTTTGATTTCTAATTCTGAATTTGAAAGTTTTAGTGCACATGAGTACAGGTAAAATACCGTCAGTATGTCTCTTTTTGTGTTCTTTTCTCTTTTTTTATAATAAGGATAGCAAGAGCATAATAATTCTTGCACATAGTTCTGTGCATTTTTTAAATAAATTGGATTTATATTCTACAGGAATTACAAAAGTGCAAATGTCCTTTATGTAGCTCTGGATGACAAGTATTATTTTACCCATGTGCCATGTGAGAAAATGTTTCCCTTGCAGATCATTGTGCCATGTAACTATGTTTCTTTCTATCCATCATGTTACAGGTTCACAATGCTACGAATAGCAATCAGAAGGAGAAGTATGAAGCCGACTTGAAAAAGGAAATTAAGAAGCTCCAGGTTAATATCATTTGAGATGAATTGTGGAGTGGTTCTGAAGAAGCGGGCAGAAGAAAATTAAATTGAGATGTATACAATGAATGTTTTTGCCTTTGAAGATTCCAGAAGAAAGACATATAAATCAATTATCAATTATTATCATATAAAACAATGAAATGTTACAATGACATGTAAATAGGTTCTTTTATTTTACTTTCTTGTTTTACCTGTTTTCTTCACCCCCTCCCCCATAATTACTTCTCATATAAAATTATCTCGTTTTTCAAATGAGACTAGAAATAGTTCACAATTGTGGAACAATTTTTAATGCCACATGTTTGTGTAGTCCCATTTACCTATACCTTAAGCTTTCCATTGTCGATGAGTTCAGAAGAATGTAGTCAAGTTGATCAATTGTAATGATTTGAAAACCTTATATTAATTAATTTATCTACCATTCAGAAGAAAAAAATCTAGAAAGTTCCTACATATGTATCACAATAAAATTACCATCACGTAACAGCAATGTTTTTGTTAGCCATTTTTATTATGGCTGTGAAAGTTTGTTCACCAAGGTTTCGTATTTTTATCTTCCAGAGGTTAAGAGACCAAATCAAGTCATGGGCGGCCTCAAACGAGATCAAGGATAAGAGAACACTGTTAGAAAACAGGAAATTGATCGAAACGGTGAGCATGTTTCTTATTCAATTAACTGTTAAGAGTCTTGTTGTGACTGAACAAATTAAATCAAAGCCATGCTGGGGTCATGACCTGCTGTGCTGTATGTTGGAAGGTGAAGTTGGATAAGTGCAGTGATAAAATGTGTACATGTCTGTGCAGTCAAATAAGATGCTACTCTTGAATTCTGCTCTTGATGTCTGATTTTAGTTTTAAAGCCTCGTGAGAAATCCCTTTAAAGAATTTGTAAAAGAGATGCAAATGTGTAAATACCAATACCATTACCCTGCTGGCATGCCAAAGTGGAATTGCAAAGAGTAAATGAAAATATGATACAGCTAGCAGTGGCTGAATAATCTTTTGTTATCAGCAGTCTCTGAATTGCATTACAAAATCTTAGTCTACTCTTACACTTTTTATTATTCTCCTGTCATTCCGTCGTGTTATTGCACACAATGTCCAGTATGTAATGCAGGACGATGTTGCAATTTGCACTAAGACTGAGTGAAGCTTTTACATGTATGTTAATTGTATGAAAACATGTGAATCCCTCGTTGACGACGTAAAGGTTTTACTCTCTCTCTCCATATACAGCAAATGGAAAGATTCAAGGTGGTAGAGAGAGAAACAAAAACGAAAGCATACTCAAAAGAAGGGTTAGGGTTAGCAGCCAAAGTTGACCCCATTCAGAAGGAGAAAGACGATGTTTCGCTGTGGATGCGGGGCTGTATAGACAAACTCACGGTACAGATAGACTCGTTTGAAATGGAAGTTGAAAGCATCACAACATCTTCAAAGAAGAGGAAAATCCCAACAGATGTGAGTAATCTTAGTAATAATTTCTAGTAATTTGTGATTGTCTAATTTCTTTATTTGGGTTTTCATTGTTTATTTCTCATTATCTTTGTTATCCCTTTAACCACAGCTCAACATATGAAGATTAACTTAGATCAACTTTAACAATAAATTTTTGTTTAATTTCTCCAGCATTCTCTGACCTTTTCTACCTGCAATGCCCTCAATCCAATATTTGCCTCACAAAGTGTTTCAGCATTCATCTGGTTAATTTCTATGTTGAATTTAAGTTTGCTACTTCGCTTTGAATTTATTTAGGTTAACAAGAAATCATGATGAGACTTGTTCATAAGCAATTTGATTTTTTTAAAAATATTTATGACATGAATTATAAAATGAATGAAAAAAACAGATATCAAAGTATCCACTTGCGTTTCTTTGTTTATACAGTCTCACCTATATGTTTTATCTTTATATTCATGTCTTTTTCTTATTCCTTGGGGCTTTGCAGAGGCAAGAGAGATTAGATGAGCTAGCGACATGGTTAGAGAAACACAGATTTCACATCAGGCAGCTGGAAACAATCATGAGAATGTTGGATAACAGCACAATAGAGGTGGACCAGGTAAGTCATAATGCTCACTTTCAATTTCAAGCAACAGTGCGTTGTGTGCCCTGCAGAAGGGCACAGGTGGATGCACAGACAACGGTGCAGGGTTTTGAGCATCCACCATAAGTACAAGTTTGCTGACATCCTATAGAAGCACATGTATTAATAATAATAGCTACATTTATATTGCGCACGTATCATCCCAGGGGATGCTCAAGGCACCTACAAAGTAATAGCATTATTACCCTGGCTGTAGCCCAGCTACCCGGCGCTAAAAGCATTTGTATTCTTGGCATGTCCGCAAACGTGTGTTAACGATAGTTTTGTGAAATGATGGCGAGATGTACATTGCTAGGAAAACACATTCAAGAGATAGACTGTGCTTCCTCTACATTTACCCAAGTGTTTTTGTCCATATACAGTTAATAATTAACTAGCAGGACCCGTGGAGAATCCACGGGATTCTAGGGAGGGTGGGGGTTGAAAATAGATATGTGCTATCGATCATTATTATTAATATTATTATTATTATTTTTTTATTTTTTATTTTTTAAATAATATTTTTTAAAGATAATTTCTTTTTTTAATTTTTCTTCTTCTTTTCATTAATATTGTACTCGTTAGAATATCAACCTTTTGTTTGCTGTCCCATGTATCATTTTGAATTGGTTTTTTTTATAAATATGTATCATGTAATAAAACTTGAAAATTGGAAGAAAACAGTGAAATCAAAATTTGTAATTAAAATTGATGCATATATTTTAGACTAATATTTTCTTTTTACTTTCGTTAATTACGATTATTGTCGTCACTTAAATTCGTTCCTACTTTTTTCACTATCCCTTTCCGGATCCTCACTCTCGTTATCTATACAAATATTGTTCTCATGCATGCACTGAAAATAATATACAAATATACAAATATACAATGACACTCGAGCATCGAAGGAACATCAAATCGTATTATATTCTCCCGAGGGCCATCGCGGCCCGAGGAGAACAGTACTATTGATGTTCCTGAGTGCGAATAGTTTTAGCTTGTTCGAGAATGAGTAATTGTATATTTGTTTTATATCCCTTCCACCCAGGCGCGGATCCAGGATTCCTTAGGGGCCCAAATTTGAAGTTATGCGAGCCAAATATTGGTACGTAATGTTTTTTTTGGGGGAGGCAGACAAAAAATCCGCATCACCCCACTCTTACATGCAAGCCCCGCTCAACGTTTTCAAAGTGATTCGGGTGTCAAGGGCGGAGCCCCCAGAAGCTCAGGGGTTTTAGGCATTAAATTACCGTCAGATAACCATCCAGGGATCCGCCTTAGGGCCATTGAGTGGGTCCAGGGGGCAGAGCCACCGGAAGTTCAGGGTTTTTAGGAATTTAATTACGGTCAGATGAGTATACTTTGATACGTTATTTGTGACACTGGCAGGTCACTCATTGGCGTGGGGTCCAGGGGGCGGAGCCCCCAGAAGCTCAGGGTTTTAGGCATTTAATCACGGTCAGATGAGCATATTTTGATACCTCATTATTTTGTGACACTGGCAGGTCACTATTCTTTCTTTCTTTTTCTTTCTTTCTATTTCTCTTTAATATAACTTTTTCACAAAAAGTGGGGGGGGGTGGAGCTCGAGCCCCGAGCCCTGCCGTTCCGCGGACCCTGACATGTAGGCCTCTAAATAAGTATATTTCTTGCCTGACTGTAAATTTGGGAATTTGTCATTTTCCAACAAACGCATACAAAAGTATAATGTACTAAAAATCTCGGAAAATTATGTCATTTCAGCAACATTTGTAAATCACCGGTATCGAATTAGAAATAAACCACGTTTGAATTTTATTTGGGGCAGGCCCCCAAGCACCCAAGCCCCGTCAGTACGCAAGCCCCCCAATCTACACCTTGTTGGCGGGAAAAATCCCAACTGATCTCCCCTACCTTTCTTCTTTCTCTTTTTTTTTTCTTTCCCTTCCCTTCTTTCTCTCTCTTTAAGGTGTGCTGGGGGAAGGGAGGCAAGGGCCGATTCACACGTTTTTGGCGGGATTAATCGCAACTGATCTCCCCTTCTTTTCACCCTTTTCTTTTCTTCTTACTCTTTTTTGTTCCATTTTAGCTCTCTTTTGTTGGCGGAGGCGGGGGAGGCAAGGTTTTTTGGCCCTCGATTCACAACTTGTTGGCGAGAAAATTGCAACTGATATCCCCCTTCTTTTCCTTTCTTCCTCTTTTTTTCTTTCTCTTTATCTCCTCTTTTCCTTTTTCTTTCCCTTTCCTTCCAAGTTTTCTCTTATTTTGTTGATGAGGGGAGGCAACAGCCCGGGAGGCAAGGCCCTTTCGCGCCCCATCTCCTTCTTTTTTACACCTTTTCTTTTCTTCTTCCTCTTCTTTCTTTCCCTTTCTCTCCTCTTTCCCTTCTTTTCCTTCTCTCTCTCTCTTTTTTGCGGGGGGGGGGGGACCAAGGCCCCTGCCCCCTGGATCCGCGCCTGCTTCCACCTGTAGGCCTATCATTCCTTGCACACTTCTGTAATAGCATGTACGTACCTCACTCACATTCACATCACATTCAAAAAAGAAATAAAAGAAAACAACAATTGCACGGCTCAAACATGAAACATTGAATGATCTAAATACACGCTATATACAGGTACTACAGTATAGCTAGAGTGCTGCAGTTACCGCATAGGTTAAAATGCATTGTGTGATCGAGCGCCGTGACTGGCCTGACACCGCTGGAGTTGGCCGTGCGGAGGCATGTGATATTACCTAAGCTCGCTGAATTTTTCTTCTCTTCAGTTATATGGTCTCGACAATTACAATCTATTTGCGTTATTATTGTTGTGATTTCAATGTAGTTTTCATGAAAAGACCAATAAAGCAGAAGCTTGGACTATGATTATGTTGGCATGGTCCACAGAATTTGTACAAATATATTCAAAGTAAAGATTTTACGCGAAAAATCGGACTGTTTGTGCCAATATATTGTAACCGTCGCACGAATTATCTCGACTGTGTCTGTACGTGTGTGAGCGTAGAACCACGTATTACGTTGACGTCAGTTTGGCTGATGCGTATATATAGCAAGATGCCTCACACGGGATAGGCCCAACCCATCGCATCATGCATGTGCTACGCTACATGACGTGAGTGGAGTGTCTCTTGATAAAGTATCTCTTTGATTAGACCGCATATAGCAAGATGCCTAACACGGGATAGGCCCTACCCTTCGCGACGTGCATATTTGCTACAACACATCATGGACTGGACTGTCTCTTGATAGTGTGATCTCTTTGATTAGACGTGCAGAGGGCGGGTGCACGCCTCGCCGACTCACTCTCGCGGGTTCGTCGCCTCCTTGCACGGACGACGCCGGCCGTGCTCTCGTCCGCCCGTCCTCCCGGGACCCCGAAACCACCTTTTAACGACATGGACGGCGACCACGGGTCGACGTGGCACGCGACATGCCCGATCCCATCCATTTGGAATTGTGTCGCCGTTCCCGCGCCACGGCAGAGGCGGGCAGGGTCGAGGAAAGACGGGTTTGATGTCCAAAAATTCACATTGGCAGACCGTTACGCACCCCCCGCGGCGATTTTGCGTATTAATATATAGATTGATTCATACCCTGACCAAGCTTTGTAATTTGTTTAAGTATGTGAAAAATTGATTTTTCTGATTGAGTTTCTTAAGAATGTGACATATTAAAGCTTACATCTTAAAAGTATTCAACAAAGGCCCTAATTCAACCAGTCCACCTTTCATTCTTGAGTTACAAGAAAAATCATCAAATTTAAGGGTTATGAATAATTTAGTTGTTAACTGTATATTCCAAAATGCACACAGTGATGTTATTAGAGTTTAGAATTTTTTTTTTTTTTTTTTTGGTGCCCTTCTGCCTGGCATATGAAAAATAGCACATGCTCTGAGAGTAGAAACTAAAGGATATTGATTGGGGAAAGTTTAGTGCAATTGACCGTCAATGATGACAGTTTTATGATCACAGTATTGGTATTAAAGGCTGTCATTGTAGGAACCTTATTTATTCCTCCAGCTTTTTGATAGGTCACATATGTATAGTTTCACTACTATTGGTATATTTGTATATAATTTGAATGTATCTCAAGGAAAACGATGCTTCTTTATTGTGTATAGTTCCTGTGTTTTATATAATTTTCCTTGAGTATTTTGTTTAATTGTTCTTGTAAAAGAGGTAAAAAGAATGATTCAATTCCACATATGTATAACAATGATACAGTATAAGTTTCATCATACTCTAAAGCTATCTACTACATGAAATGAGTAGAAGTGATTGCTTCTTGCAGTTATTTTATAAAAAAAGCAAAGCATAAGGTCAATAAAGAAAGTACATATATATACATCAAATTGTTCCAAGTTTGTTGATAGTTTGCACTGTACTGTACTTATTTAATCTTAAGTACATACACACTGTAGATTTCGGGGACAATCCTTGAACTGATGCAATCTCTATGAATAATTTATCATGTAAGAAGCAAGTGAATGATACTCTATTACATGAATGAATTAGAATTTACTTCTCAAATTAAGAATTAAGGCTGTATGGATAATATATGTTCACTGTCGATATATAGTTCACAACTAGATTATTCATACCCTTTCCAAGTGATATTTTAAGTTTGTGAAAAAATGATTTTTCCCGATTCATGTTTCTTGAAATAGTGCAGGGAAAAAATTATTTTTTTTATTTCGGGGGCTCCATATCCAATTTTGGGGAAATTTTCGGGGGCTACATTTTCAACTTTCGGGGGCTCTTTTTTTCCATTTCGGGGGCTCTTTTTTCGGGGTTACTTTTTCATTAATTCATAAAAGTATAGACCCTAGTCTACAGTAATACAGTTTGTCGAGTTTATTTTTAGTAGGCTTACTGGCTTATATATCTTTAAGTTTAAGGCTTCGGGCTTCCTGCTTCATATTTACCCATTAATTACCCATTCAAAAAGAAAGCTGTTTCAATGCATTGATTTGATGCAAGAACTGTATCATAGTAAAAGTATTACTAGGCCTATAATTTTAAAAATATGTCTCTGTTTTTAAATGACTGTGTGATTTTCTTGTGAAAACTTTACTTTGAAAAATGATTATCAAAATTCAGTATACAACTATGGCCAGATTAATCACAATCTAAGCTTAGGTTTCATACCTCTATTCACGAAACTATATTGAAATCGCGGCAATAATGATGCGAACAGATAGCAATTCCAAAGTGTTGTTGAGTCTCTTCGACTCCAGCTCACACAGTCACAGTTCTGACAGCAGCTGCAGTGCAGTGGCACTGCACTGTACTGTACGTGTGTGGACTGAAACTGAACTGTCAGTCACGATGATTTTCTCTGATTTTCTTGTGAAAACTTTACTTTAAAATATGATTATCAAAATTCAGTGAGGATGGCTAGAATAATCATAAAATAAGCTTTGATTTCATACCTCTATTCACGAAAACTATATAAAAATCACGGCAATCAAGATGGAAATTGATTGCATTTTCGCAATGTTTCGCTACGGTTTAGTGAATGGTCTAGGTTCAGCTAATAAGCACATCAAAAAAAATCGACCGCCAAAAACTCGGTCCCTATGCTCCGTCTCGCAACTGCGAAAATTTACGTGTTTTCGTGTACGTGCGAGAACGGTGCGACATGGTAAGGTATGAACTCTGTGAATCAAGTTTTTTACGACCGAATTTGTGTGTAAACAATTTTACACGGAGATTCAGCGCACACGTGCGCCGCCGAACAAGATGCACACAATGAATACGAAGCTAGCACAGAAAGCGGCCGCTCGTAGTCGTGCGGCAATAGTTACAGGGGCTATTTTAGATCATTTCATTTTTTGAAGTCGCCCCCGTAATCGGATTTCTGGCCTTTTTCGGGGGCTGTTTATGGTGTTTCCGGGGCAAAATCGCCCGCCGTTCCCGTGTATTTTTTTCACTGAAATAGTGACATATTAAAGCTTACATCTAACAGTATTCAACTAATTCAACCAGTCCCGTTTTCATTCTTGAGTTACAAAAATACAAAAAACATCAAATTTACAAGGGGTATGAATAATTTGGTTGTTAACTTTAGCTTGTATGACTTCATTCTCGACCTTTGCTGCATCTACAATGTGCCTTGCGATTCTTTGGTTCTGTTGTAGATCAAGAAAATACAAGACGATTTGGAGTACTACATTGACTGCTCGCAGGATCCCGACTTTGAGGAGAACGAGTTCATGTATGACGAACTGGAAATCGATGATGAAGGTGTGTAAAAGATTATACCACTCTTCGTCCTCATATTTTGGTGTGAAGTTGTATAAGGAATCTAGACTTTCATTGTTCCATAGGGTTTCATCATGTTCTTCAGTAACCTTGCCTCTTGCATTGCCTCATGTGATCCATTGAGATCAGAGATCAGAAGAAAAACATATTTGTTCATGTTCAAAGCCCTATGTACAAAAATAATAATCTGTAGTTCTGAAGTAGTTTTAGACCTCTGTCCATTTCATCAAAATATGAATTTCTTCTTTGTCTTTCTATTTTCCCATTTCACCATATTCTCTTCTTCCTTTTTTGTTTGCCCTCTTCCTGATATCTTCTTACCTCTGCTCCTCATCCTCACTTTTAATGAACAAACGCAACTTTTCTACCTTTTCCTCTTTTCCTCCTCTTTCATATCATTTACTATTTTGCCTTTCCTTTCCTTTCTTACTTTCCTTACCCTTATCTTTCTCACCTTCTTTCCTTCTCACCCTCCTCTGCTCTACCACCTCTTTTCGTTTCCATCCTTGCTTCCGGCTTACCAGCAGGTCTAGAAGCGACCTCTCCGGACGACGAGGAAAACCACATGGACGATGACACGCCCTTGAGTAGTTCACCCATCGTCAGCAGCAGTTTGCCCTCCGCATCAAACCATTCCAAAGATAAGCCAGAAGAAGAAAAGAAGACGAGAACGAAGTCGGTGGATGATACGGTGGGTAGAATTTATTGCGCAAACAAAATATTTGCTGTAAATCCCAGTGTTTTGAGATCATGTGCATGATCTGTATTGGAAGGAGAAAAAAAATGAATAGAGTTTTCATTCATGTTTAAGATCGTGTAAATGACCTGTGAGTAAAGTAAAGTATATATATATATCTTGTGTATGATCTCAAACATTTGGAACCATAATGTATACTACATGTAATGTATGTACTGCCCATGATCTCTGCCAATGGTAAAACTCATTTTGGTTTAATTAAAGTTATATCCATATCTTGTTAGGAAGCAATAAGATGGGAAAACTTTTTACCATCAGTTATTTTGTTAATGTTTCAATCCTTTGTATTTCATCTTTTTATCAGATTCATAGAATATGTCTCAAATATGCAACAATAAGCAAATTCCCCGAGGGTTTTAAGCAAAAATCCTACAAGTAATGACTGTTGTCATTATTGTCAGCAAGAAATATTGTGACAGGTCGCAGTTTTAGCCTTTAAATTGTCACTCAAAAGTACTTATGATTTTGACCCTAATTCTAATTTCATCCGTTTACATTCCAGTCGTTATCCTCGTCGCCATCACCAAGGAAAGGTTCAGCAAAGAGTACAAGCAGCTCATCATCGTTGAATTCCATTCCCATGACAACTACATCATCATCAACGACTCAGCAGAGTAGACCAACAATAACAAGAGTTTCATCATCGCCGGGTACGTCAACGAGCAACTCCTCAGCGTCGTTTGGGAACTTGCAACCGTCAACCAAAAACAGCCTTAGCAAAGCAAATAGGTGAGTGATAACACTCGTATTAGGTCCAATATTATGAAGTATTAGGGAGATGACATTGTGTTTTTGTTACTGTAAAACTGCATATTTGAATGTGGGATCTTTATACTTAAAAGGGAGACATTGGTCTATTTTAATATTATATTCTTTGGAAGAAGAGCTCTTTCCAAATTTGGAGATGCAATGTAATGAAAGAGGAAAATTAAATAAAGTTTAGAATACCTAATACCTCATTGAAGAAATGTTTGGAAGATCATTGAATAGATGCCTCTAAGGAATATACAAAACAAAGTTTCACATAACGCTAGAAAGAGCAGGATTATAGTTATCTTCTACCCTCCGATGTTTGGGTATTTGTTATTGATTTAGACGATTTCTGCACTACAGTTTAAAGAATAATACTCCATACTTGTGATCCGTTAGCATTGTAGTGAACATTCTTGTTGCATCTATTCTATAATGATTACAACATAAATGACTTTTTCTCTCGTACATGTAGTTATATTTGTTTACCTGATATTCCACAACACATAATGAATTAGCACCTAGCAGATTTGTTTAAAATAGAAAATGTTTTCTTTCGGTACAGTGTACCATCAGCGACGACGCCACATGCAATAGCACAGCCACCCTCAGGGCCTGCGTATGCTGTAGCAGCAGGGGGGCAGACACACAATTCACAAGGTAAGTCTTGTCTTTTCTCAAAAAACCTACAAGAATCTTCTGAAGTCCCATATATTTCTCTGGAAAATATTAGATTGTGTTGGGTCAACTGGTCTTTTTGAAGTGATGTTTTATTGTTAAAGTGGTCCAAATGTGTGAAGCAATGTGTTCACCGCTTTGTTAGTGCTAAAAAAAGGCGCTTTATCAAATTTTTGGATTGGATTGGATTGGAAAGTATTGCATGGGTCTGTCTTTGAACACATTCATGAGGTATGTACAATATTTATTAACAGTGGGTTTTGTTGTGTGGAAGATATACAGTTAACAACTAAATTATTCATACCCCTTGTAATTGTGATGTTTTTTGTGTTTGTCATAACTCAAGAATGAAAGGTGGACTTGTTGAATTGGGTTTTTTGTTGAATAGTTTTAGATGTAAGCTTTAATATGTTACATTTTCAAGAAACATACATTGGGACAAATCAAAATTTTGCATACTTAACAAAACTTGGTAAGGGTATGAATAATTAAGTTGTTGACTGTAAGAGTATAGGTGGGGCAAGGTCTTCAAAATATATTGGTTTATTTTATCATTGTACTAGAAGATGAAATTAATCCAGTAATACTTTATGAAATTTATTCATGACAAAGAAATATGATGGCAAGTAGTAGCAAAATATTTCAGGAGATATAGAGAGATGCAGGCTCTGAAAATGTGATTTGATAGGAGGGGGTGGGGGAGAGGGGGGGAGGGTATAGTAATGATATTGATGATTGGAAACAATGTACAGTGTATGATTGTATTTGATGAAATGTGGGGAGAGATAGGATTTACATGAAAGGGTTTACCGGGAGTCAATGAGGTCCTGGTAAAGATTAGACAAGACAGAAATACTGTACTATATTGTCTTCATGGTAGGGCCGAATCCAGCGAATCGGGTGGCAGCGCAGCTACCGACGGCGGTGTCATCTCACATGATGTCCAACAATATGTCGTTAAGCAGCTCAACTATGGTGCAGTCCTCATCAAACCCTCAACATAACAACACTCAGCAGCCCAGACCAGATATGAACGGCCCTCATCAAGGTATGCATCGCCCAAGGGTGACCAATATTTGAACAAGTTACAATTGCTCAAGGTTTTCATCATAACTATGGGAATAGGGTTAGGGTTGCAAATGAATCCGGGGTAACTCGGGCCTGGGGACAACTCAGCCTCGCTGCAAAACCGGTCATTTTTTGTCATTTTACCCTAACCCTAACCTAAACCTGCAAAAAAATACCGTTTTTGCAGCGGGGCCGAGTTGTCCGCGGGTCCGAGTTAGCCGACTCCGGTGAGGGTTATCAATAGTTGGAATGTGGGGTTCAGGGTTGCATTTAGGAATTTGGTTAGTGTAAGATAATGATTGCTTAACGTCGTCTCTGGAGCATATGTCATAGAACCAATCCGAGGACTTGCAGTGTGCCAGAAAACTTGATGACAGTAAAGACTGTATGAGCTGTGTAAATTGATTTTTATATGCAGTTGTTTACTTCAGAACTGATGTGCATTGGTATTGCTAAACAATTCATAAAATTATGAGAACAAAAAAATTATGTAAATTTCTAAAGAGTACCTGTTTAAAGCAAATTTAGAACCTCTGCTTTTCCCTACAGCATGGTGTTCTTGGAAGTTTTGTTGTAGCTAGGAAAATACACTTCTCATATTCTGTGTTTTGTTATATCCTTACAGGATTTACAACTTTTGAAACTCCAGGTTACAGCATAGAGCTCATCACGAGTAGCGTGGCCAACCTATCGACCAACAGCACACTGTCGTCATCGTCCCACAACACCCACATGACGCACAATACGGTGCCATCACCATCCATTGCCACGTCCTCGTCGTCGATGCCCTTCATGTCATCGTCCTTGACAATGCCCATCTCGTCGGTGGTGGAGACCAATGCAGTAGCCACTGCCCTGGCCACCAGCGCGGCCATGCTGACCAAGAGCTCCGATGCGATGGTCAACGGCCCACTCAGCCCGGAAAATAAGGAGGTGAGAAAAAAAAGGTTTAGTTGTTTTTCATGCTGATGACATAAGAAATGCAGTGAAAGCCATATTAAATGGTTTGTATCTGTTTGTATAGGAAGGTTTAATGTGTCAATGTCCTCTCGTTACTGCACCTTGTGAAGTCAGTTAAGGTATTTCTAGAAAAGCTAGTCTGTTTCCTTGGGTAGGTATATTGGACCGTGCTTTATTGGGAAGGGGATTGTCATAACGCCTTGCCATCTGTAAATCATTTATATTTTATATAATATGTATACTTTTTTCTGAAATAGAGTTATGAATTATATCATAACTCCAGGTTGTGCCCTTCTGGCTGTTGGCAGACAATATTATGATGTACAAAGCAATTTTATGATATGTTGTGCTTCTTTTGAAGAATGAATAATGTGTCTTGTTCGAGACATGACTGGAACACAGGCAGATCTTCAGTCAGTGGTGATTTGTGATATGACTACGTCAAGCTTGTTTTCTTTGTTAAATTGAACTTCTCCAAATATGTCTCCATTGTCGTCTTTTTTTGCAGGATGACAGCAGCTCAATGTCGACGCTGAAGACAATGGCACAGAAGGTTGTCTTGAGTTCGGGGCTAGAGAACTTCCAGTCGGATCTCATATCAGAAAACATGGGTAAGTGTGCAAATCAGTGGAGTGGAGGTAGTGTAGCGTGTGTATGACATGAGGCCGCAGTAGAAGCTAGAAAGAAATGGATACATTAACAAATACTGCAGAGAGAAAGGGAGTAGGGAGATATTGGATGATTAGTGGAAGATAATGAGAAGGGTTCTTTGACAGTTGCTCCACAGTCAATATCATACAACTTCTTAATTTTAATCCTGGCCCCTAAACCTAACTTCAAACCCAATCCCTAACCCTAACCAGAACTCTTATTTTGTCTAATATGAAGGGTTTAGTTTGCTGGTAAGGTTTTGTTAGTTATAGAGTTACGGTTAGGTTTAGGTATAATGTTGGGTTCCGTGAAGTCAGAATTTGTGTAGTGTAGGACAATTGAGCACAGAGCTATTTTCACCGTAGCATGTGTTGTACAACCTATTGTATTGATATTTTCTGTGGTATATGTGCATATTTTTAAGATCTCTGTCATTTCCTTTCCCTTCCATCATACCAGCAGTCTATAACAGTACTTCCAGGAGTGAGAGCCAGGGTCAGTCGACGCCCGCAAACAGCACACCTCAGTATCAAGAGACCACCATCCCCCCTTTATTAGGTGTGGCACCCCTGGGACCGGTCACACTATCCAAGGAGCAGAGGCTGCAGCAGAGCGTCATGGAGAGCTGCTTTCATCACTTGCCGCTTCCGTCAGACTCAGAGAGGTTAAGGTAAGCATAGGATATACTACCATTCTGCTGGGCCCTGTTTCATAATACTTGTTTTCAATAACAAGTTACAATAACTGTTATAAGCTACTGAAATGGTGGCATTTGATTGGCAGAGAGCAGATTTGTCATAGAAATTTTGCTTTTGTTATTGATAACAAGTTTTATGAAACAGGGTCCAGGTCAGGTCTAATGGTCTCATGTGATATTACCAAATGATGCGTTGATCTCTCATTCATAACCAAAATATCTGATGTAGTATCATGCAGACAGGTTGAACCTATTTGCACCTGTTGTTAGAGCTCACTGAAAATAGAAAAAGGGAAACATCACAGTAATGTTCTTTGCTTGGTCTATTTTTATAGTTGTTGTTGATGAAAATTTTACTAATCCTGAATGAAAAACTGAAAACAAAACATGTTTTTTCGTTTTTCTTACTGAAACTACCCTGTAAGGAACCCCTACCTCACCCCTGCCTATCACTGTATAATAATACCTCACTTGATCAATCGTTATCAATACAATTTAATGAATCCTATTTTATGCACAGAAATTATTTTAAAAGAAAAGTGTGCCCAGTGTTAACCTGTGCTAACTATCTCTGTCTGATTATGCCTGTTCATATAGGCACATGATCAGCAATGTACATCACTTTTAATGATCTATGCCATTGTATTTTGCAGAAATTACCTTCCAAGGAACCCGTGCCCCACCCCAAGCTACCACTGTCAGGTAATGCCCCATAGGATGGGCACGCTAGAGTTCTTCATGAGACTATCGACAGAGACGTTATTCTTCATCTTCTACTACCAAGAAGTAAGGAACCCTCTATTCAAAGATAGTTGTCAATATCAGCCTTTCATCTAACCTCCTCTGTTATCTATTTTCCTCTGTTATCTATCTATCTATCTATCTATCTGTAATACATATTTTGTTTACATTTTATTTCATATCAATTTTCAGTTTCTTTCTTTCCATTAGACTGTTCTCATATTTGTATCATGCCTTGTAGTTCTAGGTATGTCCCTGGAACTACTTTTTCTTGATTTTTTTTTTTTTCTTTGTTTTTTATTATTATTTTATTTTAATTATTCATTTGTTTTATGTGCTTAGATGCTTTTTATTTGTCTGTATTTGTTTGTCCTGCTTGTTGGAATCAAATTCCTGGCCACTGTGAATTCTGGGTAATCCCTTGGAAAGTCAGAACTATGGAATGCCATCTGTGGTTAAGATAATTATGCCAGTTGGTGTAAATCCACACATTGGAAGTACAGGTTTATGTTTGAAAATCCACTTGATACATTTTGCCTTTATATTACATGCTTTAAAGGGCAAGTCCACTCCAAAAAATAACTTACTTTCAATAGAAGGAGAAAAATCAGACAAACCAATCAAAAAAAGCTTGAGCAAAATCGGATAACTAATAAGAAAGTTAAGAATTTTTAATGACATTAAAACTTGAAAATCACTAGACAAATTGGCAACTCACTCATGAGTCTATGACGTCATGTCCTCACTATCCACTAATTATTTTTTTATATTGATAATATAAATTTCCTATTTTCTCCCTAAGAATCTTATCAGCATCAAAGTTAGATTGATAGTAATATGTTTTTGTGTAGATGCACTAATATAGAGTACTTTTTCCAGTTAAATCATGAAAAATTTGAATTTTGATAAACTATTTATATAAAACTCAATAATTATGAATATACAATATTCAGAAAATAGTATCAATTCTTCAAAGTTCATGAAAAAAATTGAAATGTCATGCACGCAATATGATACAAATCATATAACCTGGGCAAAGGCATGGGGAAATCAAGTTTTAGGGGATAAAAAGGGAAATTAATGGGATTAAACTATATAAAGCAATTGATAAATAGTGAGGACATGACGTCAAAAACTGATAACCAAATTAGAAATTTGTGTAGTGATTTCCATTGTTCCATAGTTTTACATACTTTTTCAAAAATTCATAACTTTCTTATTAGTTATCCGATTTTGCTCAAACTTTTTTTGATTGGTTTGTCTGATTTTTCTGCTTCTATTGAAAGTAAGTTATTTTTGGAGTGGACTTGGACTTTAATAATTACAGGATTGATCTTTCAGCTCATTCAAATGTTTCCAGAAAGTAAATTTGTAAGTTACTTTAAATATTGCGTAATGCTGTGTAAATATAGTAACTTTACCATATGCTATATTATGAATTGTACATTCTACTATTTCAATGTTTATCCAGGGAACTAAGGCACAATATCTGGCTGCAAAGGCTCTGAAAAGGCAATCATGGAGATTCCACACCAAGTACATGATGTGGTTTCAACGGCATGAAGAGCCCAAGACAATCACAGAGGAATACGAGCAAGTAAGTCTAACCTATAACATCACCTGTACACTTCAGAGCTTCATTTTTCTGTTGGTCCCATCAGTGTTTTTATCTGATGTAATGTGCGCTAACCTTGTAGTGAAGATCTTAAAGCAATTAGTCTTAAGAACAACATCAAGATGAAATGGAGGTGAAGATAGACTTAACTATATTTTTATATTAGCTTTGAGCAATTAAACATTATCTATATTAACTTCATATGATTTCTCTTCTTTTTTCTTTTTTTTTGTAAATACATAATTTTTAGACCAGTTCTTTCTGAGTAAATCTCTATATATATTTTTTATTTTTTATTTTGTAATTGTGCATAAAAATAACACACATTATATTTGAGGAGTATTGGCAATGTCTATAAGACATTTATTATTTATATACCATAATTGATTTGGCAATGCCTATAAGACATTTATTATTTATATACCATAATTCATTGTCATTTTGTTCCAATGTGGAAAATACCTGAACACGATTTGAATCGATCTTTGCCTTTTCATCTCATTTCATTTACCAGGGAACATACATCTACTTTGACTATGAGAAGTGGGGACAGAGGAAAAAGGAAGGATTCACATTCGAGTACAGATACCTGGAAGATCGAGAGCTCTGAGATTTGCTGCACCACCCCACGTTGGAACCCCTCCAGTCTATTCAAGCCACTGTTCGGGGCTCAGCGAAATGTGTGATAGTAAATGACTCTCAAATTCAGACAGCAAAAAAAAAGCTGACGCTTGAAATGCGTTTTTTCTCCGGGAGTCGGGCCAGGCTCCGGCCCGACCATCTTGTGATTGTGTTATTCTATGTCATGTGTACAGTTAGTGAACGAAGACAAAACAAAAGGAAGAAACAGTATGTCTTGGAGTGTACCAATTCCAGATGTGTTTTATCTATCTTGGCATAATTTTACAAGGATATGAAGATGACAAACAACAACCAAAAAAAAATGATAAAAAGACGAACTTTTTTTCTAAAAACTTTTTAGCCATGCAGTATACGTCATGCTTTCCGGTTCATGTAAGTTGCCCACTCCTTTCTAATATTCATATCTCTCTTACTCTTTCTTCTCTTTCACTTCTGTCAGTTTCATTGTTTGTATGAGGGAACAATTTTTGTTATTGCTGTTCACTGATATTATAAATTATGCATGCGTAAGTGGTGTAGACATTTTCATGTTGATTTCGTCCCTTATGAACTTTGTGCAAAGAGACCTGTTATTTCTTTATTTTATAACCAAAATTGAAATATGTGTGATTCATAATATGAAAGATGAGTAAAGCACGTTTAATAATCGAACATTAGTATTATGTAAAATTTAAAATCTGAAATGTAAGATCTTGGTTCATATTGTTATCGTGATGTCGGTCAGCCTTTTGCTATCTATCTAAAATGGCTGATAGTCACAACTCATGCTTGCCGAAGGATGATCATGTTTGTAGCAAAGTGCGGATTCGAACATGCACATGGTGTGAGTGGGGTAAGGGGCATCAGAGTACCCCCCACCCCCCTTTTCCCCATTACTCAAACACAAACATGCATCCCTTGATCTGCAATTTGTAGGATTTCCACAGATGTGATTACAGACATTTCTTCACCAAGATGGTATTGTGTGACTCAGAAATTCAATGCAATCTTAAATTCAGCTTCACTCACACTGAAATACAATGGATGGGACTATGGGACTATAATCTAGCAGAAGATGTATGTTTTCATGTTAGGTTTTATAACGAAGGCAATCGATATATACTGTTATGATGCTGCACCAGAGTTTTCTGTTCTTGACCCATTCCATTAAATATGCTTGTTTTATTACACATATTATTACACATACATGTACACTGTATCTTTATGGGTCTTTGGTTAAAAATAATGCAGTAGCATTGAAAGGGTTACCTTAATGTATGGAGTTGTGTTCTCATTGCTATTGCCTTGTCAGGGTACATGCACACTGAGTACTAGAAAGGCACAAGTCTTCCCAAGGGGTTGGAGGTGGGTGGGGGGGGGTGGGAGATGGGAGATGCAGCCATTCTCTTGGTCTCTCTAGAATGGACACAGCATGCTAAAATATCAAGTGTTGAAACTTGAGAAAAATCCCTTCAGGTCATTGGAAAAGATAGTGAAAATTTGTATTAAAGCAAAGCTTGTTCCCTCCACATCTATGTGTGGTTGGTTGCAAGACGGGATTTGGAGGGGGGCTTCAACAACATATTTTAGAGATTCCCATGTTACTACCCTCTTACGAGGCACAAGATGATATCATTTGACCGTAAACAAAGAAACATGAATTACAATAGGGGACAGAGGTTAGTTGATTTTACTCTGTTTGGTTACCAACCCTTGGATGTTAGCTTTAAAATGAACTATAAATGAGAATCAGAAAATGCAATCATTTTATGAGCAAAGGTTCTATACCTTTAAGAAAAAGTGGTTAAGAATTAGCAAGGGTAAACCAGTGCAGTGAGATCACATCTTCCATCATCAAATCATCATTTATCTCAAGTCCAAATCACTGTCCACTTAACCATCCACTTACGAAAATGGAAATCTGTTCTAAGATTGACCTGTAGAGGTGAAAATTGCCAATCAACGAAATGTGCAATCAAAACTTGACTATTGTAGCAAGCACTTCACTGCATTTTTTCTTTTTGGTGTCGACTTCACTTTATATTAATATATTGACATCCATTTTTGTGTCCAATCATTTAGTGATGTGTAACACAGTTCCTCCTAATTGTCTGTGTGCTAGGCTTTGTTCATAGATATATTGTAAAGAGAGGCTGATATTGTTCAATTCTCTGAAGTACATACATTTATATCGTTTAAAGTCTCATTTCTCTCCCCTCTTTTGTTTTGTTTTTGTTCTCTCCTGTTGAGTCATCCAATATATGGAATGGATTGTAGTCTAGTGACATTGCATTGCTTCCATGTTTTAACATTATACAGTACTAATGCAAGGTGACTTGAATTGGAGATTGAGAGTGAATCTGTGGTTACACATCTTGCTTTTCTGTACTTTTTCTCTACAGTAATTTTCTTGTGCTTTTTGAAGAAGAAAAGCACGAATAAATCAAACAGTATTTGAGTTGAGTACTTGCCAGAATGTTGGCTTTCAAATCATTTGAAAGTTTGGAAACTGACTTGTTACATCTCGTGCTTTTTTGAGTTAGAGAGTAGGTATTGTAGGGAATCTGAACCTGTACTCTGAAAATCGTGTCATTGAGAAATAGCTTTCACCTCAATGACGTACCAGTAGATGATTGAATCCTTGTTAGCAATATCCCTAGGAAGGAACAAATAGAGTACACATTCACATAAACCATGCAGTAGCCAAACATCTAGGGAGTCGATGTCTATGTCGACAGAAAGGAATTGATACATGTTTGCTTATACATGTATGGAACTGAAGTACATATATTACTTTTCCATTCATTCTCAAGTGGAGATTAAACAGATATGATTTGCATTTGATATTAACAGCTCTGTTTTTTGCTGGTGTACCCTTCAAGCGTGACCTTCACCTTTCTTTGCTTAAATTTAATTTCCAGGTATTATTTTCAATCCATGATGACGCAAAATCTCTGTAGCTAGAGGTTATCTGCCAAAATTCTTCTTTTTTTTCCCTCCTCGAGTATAAACCTAGCAAAGAACATTCAATATTATATTTTTTAAATATAATTCTAGACGGCTAAAAGTAAATGAATAGGTTATTTGATGTAGTAGTAAAATTTATTATTCAATGAAATGTTATTTATATTCATTGAATTTTTAAATTGTATTTGTATGCATTATTATTATTATTGTTATTATTCATCAAGAAGAAGATGTTGTTTTGAAATTTCAAGTTGTTTGAAATGTACAAGGTATTCAAATGAACAAATCATGCCAAATGGGAGATTTTATTTCATTGTGAGGAAAAGAGCAAGAGAGTATTTCCTCAACACACAGTAAGCTGGTTCAATTAATATTGTAATCAAACTAAAAATTTACTGTATAATGTGGTGACCATTGATGGATTTAAACCAGGTACAATATGTATACTTTTGCACTTTGGATTTTAAGGTAATAATTCAAATTGATAAACTACCCTTTTTGTTTGTTTACAATATCAGAATGAAAATCCAGTTTGAATTGAAGCATCACAAGTTGTCTCTAATTCTTCCGGTTCCAGCCATAAGCTTTAATTATGTAATTTTACATACTTAAGTTTAAAGTTATCAGTCGGGATATCTGCATGTAGCACCGGCGTTATAATATCTTAACGATTGACAGTTCAACTCTATATTGATTGCTGTTCTTAACATGCTGTTTTTTTTTAATGCTTATTTGAGAATGATTGTATTATTTTCTACCTTCAGTGTTCTATGCAAGTTAAAAGCACTGGATTGAATGAATAGTGAGGGCGAAAACTCTGTGCAATCTGTTGTTTCTCCAAAAAGTGCTCTCTCCTTTGTATAAACTGATCTTGTACAGACTTTTGGAGAACATCTTTTATCCTAACCAACCTACATGTATACCCTTTGGTGCCTCATAATTACCATAAACCTCAGAGTAACGTATTCTACCAACTTTTGTTGTCTGTGTATTTACAAATTTATCTTCAACACGATCGCAACTATTTTCGAAAAAATCAACTCGGGCAATTTCGATACCCTAGCAGGACTCCACACTAACTTTTTTGCAAGAGGAGGGAGGGGCCAGATTTGACTTTTTTTTAAAGGTCTTTATGCATGAGCCCTATGTAAAAATTTTGAAACTTTGGGGTTCCAGATCTAGATTTTAGGTGCCCATGTGTCCAGGGCGTCTGTCAGTGTCTGGCCTCTCCCTATAGAGCATCCCATAGAAATCATGTTGGGATTATGTAATACAGTCAAACCTGTCTATAGCGACCGCCCAAGGGAAACACAAAAAGTGGTCTTTGAAGACAGGTGGTCTTTGTAGACAGGTTCCTTTAGTAAATGTTTCAATGAGAAACCATTTTCAAGGGAAACAAAAAATGTGGTCTTTGTAGACAGGTGGTCACTAAAGCAGGTTTGACTGTATCATTGTCCTGTTTGCACATTTCAATAAGTGATGCACAAGGCTATTGAAATTGTCTTAAATTGATTTTCTTTTGTGTGAAGTAGTTGCGATCCTGTTCTTTTTATATTTGCCTTTATGGATGAATAATACTGTTGTACCAAATGTGTTAAATCTGAATATATTTATAATGATTTATATTCAGAAAAGAAAAACTGGCAGATTTAACCACAGGTAATGCTATTAAAGGTTGTATCATACTGCATCATACTGACCATGCAAACAGCATGGAAAAGCTCTCCTTGTCAAGTACTTAACATAGTATTGCATCTCATGTGTTTCATTTTGTCTAAAAATCATACACATTAGCTTTAAAACTTCCTCATTTTGCACCTTCATCTCTAATTCTGTCCAGTGAAAATTGCAAACGGGATAAAAGTTATGGTTTTCTCATTTTTATAAAAGGAAATGCCTTCTGCATATTGCACTATGTTTTGTTCATATGCAAGTTATGCAACCAACCCATCAAAATTTTACCAAGCCTGTTTTTTTTTTTTTTATAAGACTGAAATTGTATAGAAATGAAGTATCTACCAATTGCAGATTTATTTAAGTTGGATTTAAAAAAAATTACTTTCATCAGCCATATGATAGAAGCCATAAAATCAAGGCTTAATACATACTGCTTCCTTACATATGCTGAGTGAGATCAAAATGATACATTTACCGGTATACAATTGTATTGCCTAATGCCCATCCTTTCTGCAAGTTCCTATATAGAATCAGTGAGTATATAATAATGCAGCATTGAACAGCAATGTTGGTTATATTAGAGTTTACTTATCAGTGATAACCAAGTACACTGTATTCAGAGAGCGGATTTGCTCTAGTTCTGTCCACATTCTGATATATTCTGGAACATAATTCTTTTTTGTTGTTGTTGTTGCTATTTTGATGACCTGCAAGTGGTAGATACTTGATGTAAATCCACAGACTTTGGCATAGTCACCACACGAAGTCTGAACATTGCAGTATCATGTAGTTTTTCATGAACACGCCCACCCCCCACGGTTCTAGCTGGATGTGTCAAAAATATTGTGAAAATTCCTTCTTAATCAGCGCCATATCGGAGGAATTTAATATTCTAAAGTCAAGTACAACTTTTCTCGGATCATATTTTTATTATGCTGCTCAAGAGGACGTTTTTTCAGAGAATATCCACAATATGTGCAGACTACCAACTGCACCTCTACTGTTAGAGGAAA
Organism: Mesocentrotus franciscanus; assembly: GCA_037976565.1. Classification (NCBI taxonomy): domain Eukaryota; kingdom Metazoa; phylum Echinodermata; class Echinoidea; order Camarodonta; family Strongylocentrotidae; genus Mesocentrotus; species Mesocentrotus franciscanus. The sequence goes on from CP137673.1 coordinate 24,815,578, forward strand.
TATTAAGAAACGGTGAACACATTGTGGAATGTGTTCCAGTATTTTTGTAATCTCAGTAAATCTATTAACAGTGTCTCTGCAGCGATTTGTGAACGCCATCGCAGAGCTCCGGAAGTATAGAAATGATTTTGTGTTCATTTCTTTACACTTCTGGACGTTTCATGTAATTGTCATCCATGTTGGTTTCAGTGACATTTCTATTCGGTAAAAAGGTTTTTCCCTCATATTTTCCTTTATATGTCTTCTCCTCTTTTTTTCTTCCTACTGTCCATAGATTTTTGTATGTGTATTTTGTGATACTGTTGAGATGTTATTTTTTGTTTCCTCTTTCTCGTTATTTTAAGTGGCAACGATTTAAAGGGATGTTTTTATCCCTTTCCATGAAAGGAGTGAGAAACCTACTGACGGAAATAAAACTACTTTGCTGGCAAATTATTACGACCTGTCCCGAGTATTTTTGCTTTTCAAGTGAGTAAGTGAGTGGTGCAAATGAGTATATAAGGAGAGGCTTATTATGTACATGAGACATCAATAGAAAAGGCGGGGTGCTCACTTTCACCACATGGATGAAAATGTATAGATAATGATAACACCTGTCTCATCATTGCTATCATTATATTAATAACAATACAACTTCCCCGCACGTTGAAGGTATAGAATGTGTGTGTTATGTTCATGTAGTAATTCATTTAAAACGACCCTCCGCCCCCCCCCCCTCCAACAAAAAAAGAGAGAGAATAATCATGTATTTCAATCTTTTAGGATTAACGATTTGTTCTCGTTTTGGGTTTTCTCTGTCTCAACGACCTGTTGATAATTTGTGTTACAAATGCCTGCATCCGTTATGATGACGGGGAGATGTCAAACTCTCACCTTCCTGATGATGTAAATGCCACAGTCATTGACTTGAAATACTGAATCACAAAACTGGTCCATTTGCCTGGACACATTCCAGATGTAACGTTTGAAAAAGGCATTAAAAATGATGTTTTGTTACATCATGATCTACAAAAATATAATTCCCTGAAAATTGGAAGAAACGCCACAAAAATTATTTTGAATATTATCAAAATTAAATATAGAACATCAAAAATTTGCACCAATAAAGATAAAATTATTCAAAAGACAATCATTATATACTGTATTACTGTATATCCACAAACCTATCAATACAAGTGATTTCTAATTCCACTTTCACAATAGAACCCCCACTCTTCCACAACAAAATGTGATAAGTGTGTATGATTTAAAGCTATCATCTGCACACGGAACGATGCAAAATTATGACACTGCTCGGATTCCCGCCCTCGGTTGTTAGTACATTGTCGAACCAGTGCCTTTTTAGTAGCGTAGCCAGAAATTGGTGATGCGGGGGGGGGTGGAATCCTCCCCAGACGAGAGGAGAAGGGGCGTGATCCATGACATGCTCCTGTCTGAAGACCCTTTTCAAGTTGAATTTTCTCTTTCCTAGGCATTCAGGATGGGGAGGGGGTAGCGTGGGCGTACGCCGATTCCATCCTGATGGATACGCCTCAGGAACGGACATAAGAGAAAAAGACGGTAACTTTGTTAAAATGGAGAGTCTGACAACCAGTTTCGATTAGGCCAAGTAAAAAAAGGTAACGACTTTCTCGTCCGAACTTTTTTCAAAAAAGGAGGAGGCAGCACTGTACTATTTACTATTTTGCTATTTTTGCTATTTTTTTCCAAGATGGCCGCCATGATAAATATGGCTGGCCAAGGTATATTTATTCACAGATATTGTGCTATTTGAGTATACTGATGCAATGTATGACGAAACAAATGATTTGTATCATTTTAGTCCACTTGCTACAAGTTTCAAAATTCAGAAACAGTGAAAAATGTACATGTGTACAGTTTGAATTAGCTATAGAAGCTATTTATACAAAATGTACATCACAGCCTCTCTTTTTTGGGGTGCTTTTTTTGCTTTTTTTCTGAATAGTAAATAGTATTTTTAAAAAGGAGGCGGCGGCAGGGACGAGAAACACGTAAGTTTTGTTACTTAGCCTTAGTTTTTCTTTGCATTGTATGCTAGCCTTTCCCAGGTTTTCATATCTTTACAACCTAACGCATATGCTGAAATACATTTGTTGAGAAATCCTTGATAAACAAGAATAAAGACCCTGTCTCATTTTGTGTTCCGGTTGAGCGAGTTATTAAGAGTTTTATTGTCTCCGTACATGCCACCCCTAGACATGACAACAGCACCGGTTCAATGTACGTAACCTAAATCAAACTCCGTCTTTCTTCAAAGGGAATTGGGAATACACAAACGATGTTTGCTCGTTGATTTTTCTCTTCAATTTAAACCACCCCTTTACTTAGTTGGATTAGAACTTTCTTCAGGCCCGGGAAGGTAGTGTAGTCTGCGAATTTATTCATCCTTTCTCTGATCTGCGGCCTATTATCTGCCTCTCAAATACAGTGATATAGAGCGGCTTACATGATTGTTATCATTTACGGAATCCCAAAGTGCGGTGGGTGCGACCTCAACTGAAGAAACGAGCACTCGGCTTTAATTTAATTTGGTGCAGGTTTCCCTTGCAAATCTATACCTTTGAACTGTTTGTTTCGTGCAAATTAGGTGAGTGATATGGTTTATTGGGCTTTTATGATGTGTTGAATCTAGTTTATCCCTTTAATCGATAGACAAGTCGAAAATCTGTGCGGATGATAATTATGTATAGGCAAATCGAAACTTTGTATCGAAGTTCAAAATGTAGAAGAATATGCGAATAAGTAAATTAATTTACAAACGAAGAAAATAATAACCCTCGATCGTCACGGAATTCTTAAAGATTTGACAGCAAGATTCCCTTTAAACTTTAGAAATTTTAACGGGACTTAATCAGTTCTACTAATATATATTCGGCTAAATTAAGAATCGAGTATACATGTATTTAAGAGTTATACATGTCAATTATTTACAGTAGTGATTACAGGGTACTTATAGGGTATAGTATCAAAAGCACACATCACACGTACTGAAGTACTTTGTTATGTTCGACACACCCAGTCCTTATACTTTTTGGCAAAGGAGATATTAAAGTTAAACCTGCTATGTCAGGTGTATATATCAAACCTTGTGGTAAGATTATCAATAATCGGGAAATATGATAACCATATTGATCTTTCTATTTCTATTTTCTATCTTTCTCACTGCAAATCAAATTATTGATCCCGTCTATTTCTCTTTATGAGGGGTCGCCAATTAACTTAGTTAACTTAGGGATTTGAAACGAAATTAGGTGAATGCATTATTAGTGTAAGATAGAGAGTGGGAGAGAGAGAGAGAGAGAGAGAGGAGAGGGGGGAAAGGGGGTGGGGGAGAAAACAACTGGCATACTGAAGGGGGCTTATGGGCTGAAGCCCATGCACCACACCCTCAAGAACTCATTACAATAGGACAGAACATTAAACGGACAATTTGCATTTATGAAACAGAAAGGTGAATGTGATTAATATGTCTATTTGCTTCCGAAGCTCGTTATGTGACCACGCCCTCCTTTCTGTATAAAATTAGGCTATAGTCTATTTGAGCATGACCATGTTGTAAGCATATACTGTACATTAGATCATTTAAGTAAACATGCGATGAGTCACTTTCATTTTGTGTAATTGCGTAGGGTGTACATCATGATAAGAAGCCCATTATCATGTCATACTTATTAACACTTGAGCTATAAATTTTTGTTATCGAAAGTCAGTGCGAACTGAAAAAGATGTGTCATTACGGATCATGTTTTATGTATTAGGATACAGTCGAACTTCAAGAAAAAACAGATATTGTGACGTATGCAGTTCCAAAACGATGAAGACTTACAAGTTTCAACTGTATCCGATATTCATATTTTGTCGAAGCGACGTAGAGACGGGGCCATTGCGGTAGGTCCCCCACCTCATCGAGTGGTTAAAAAAAAAGTATATAGGGGGAAAGGTCGAGAAAAAAAGACGCCTGCCAATCTTCCGCACCCTCCCCCCCCCCCTAATCAAGCCTTGTACATTTGCATGTAACCGGTACCCCACCCGGCCCCAATCGTCCCAGTGCCCCCTCAATAGGGACTTTTAGATTTGCACGTCGACGTAGTGGACTGCAACGTGTGCCATTCTTTCAAGGCACTGGCCCGTGCCCGGCAGTGCCTTAAAAGGACGCCATATTACCTTAAAAGGATGTCACCGTGGCAGTCCACGTTCTCGTCGTGTAAAATCTAAAAGTCCCTAATGATGGGCTCACGCAACGCCACCGTTTTGTCGAACCACCCTATCGTATACAAGTGTAAACAAACCGCTTTGATATTGAGACTCGCTGTGGAAGTATCTTATTTGAATTTGCAATAATGCCAGGTGCAGACATATAGCGCGGATATAATGGCTAGAGTCGAGACTGTATTTGCGGTAAGTTTGATATTTTTATGTTATTTCTCACGGTGATTTCAATTTTTAATGATAAATTGCTTTTAATATCAATTACTCAAGGTTCCCATATTTGTGGGATTCATACAACAAATACAATCTAAATAATGGAAAATGCTGTTCATTCTTTAATACAACTATAATTACATAAGCCTGTATGAACACAAATTCTGTTACTCGCGGAGAATGGGCCTATCTGTTGCTTGGTTGGGCAAATCTCTGAAAACTATTCGTGTATACAACCTACAGAAATGCGATTGATATCTTACATATGCAATTTAGATTGACATGCGAAGTGTATATTATTGAAATTTCATTTCACATGTTCCGACCTAATGCAATGATTTGTGTTTTCTGAAAGATGAGACCTGAAGCAAACGATTGATATGTTTTTTTTTTAATTACTAACTGTCCTGTATAAAACAGAATTTAGGGACCAATCAAAACTTAACCATGACCGTATAGATCTGCTTTTGGTTGTGATCAATTGCTGCTCTACACACCCTCACAGACCTACAATAAGGCTATACAAAACATGTTAATAATCATCCAGTATTATGATAATGATATTTAGCCTCGACACTCAGTAGGGAAGAGCATATAGAACGCCGATCGTTAGTGAATCATGACATAAAATGACAATATACGCGAGGCCAGGCGTCGCTATGGTAGGCTTATCCATTCGAGCTTAACAAATTAGATATTTCGTGACACTGGAATAAGTGGGTCAAATATCATTTGATAACGATGAAGAAAAAAATCCTTTTCTCCCCGATTGCCTATTATCGATATTCACAAGTCATTGTGAAATGTTTTACAGAAACTAGTAAAAATATAAATATAAAAATAATAATGATAACTGCTTTATGAATTTTATGTAAAACACAAAAGAGGTCCAGGGTCAGGACACCGAGATGAAATGCAGAAGATAAAATAGAGTTTATTTATTAGCAACTCTTTCTTTCCTTTTGAATTGTCAAATAACGTTCATGCATACACAACAAAAGGCATGTTATAAAGTAGCAGGTGGTAATTTAAATACTTTAATTATGTGTCACTTGAGTAAAGTCCATCCAAAAGTAAACACATTTTACGCGTGATGACGGTGGCACAAAGCATTATCTTGATCAGTAAACATTTCTTATCAATGTAAATACCAAAATTTATTACTGTTTTCTGACCTTGTGTTTGGCGCGTAAATTTCAACGGAAGTAGGCCCACTTTGTAATTTGTAATTTCAAGTAATCATTGAAATCACTAATAGTTGATTGGTCCAACATTTTGGAGGAGAAAATGAAATGAATATCATGAATCATAAATGATGACTTAAGGAGATGAAGAAGAAGAAAAGGATGAGGAGGAGGAAGCGGGATTACCACGAAGACGGTGCTCAGCGCTGCTCATGATGATGAGTGAAAAAGAAAAGAATGGTAAAGAAGGGAAGGAAGAAGGGGAAACGGGAAAGAGACGAGAAAAGAAGACGCCTGGAGCCCTGGACCACTTCCCACCACCTCCCCCTACCCAGTAGCCTCGTAAATTCGCATTTCATTTTCTGAGTTAGACCTATAAGGCCTCCTATCATTCCAGTGTCCTAGCTCAATGGGCGACTCATGCTACGCCACTGATGATGATGAGGATGATGATGATGATGATGATGATGATGATGATGATGATGATGATGATGATGATAACCACGACGATGATGACAATGGGTATGTAAAGAGGAGGGGGAAGGGAACAACATGAAAATATAGAAAAGAAAGAAAAACCAGTAAACAAGCTATGTAGACACAACCTCCAACTCTGGCGATCAGGAAAAATATTATGATGAGACTTCTTTGCATAAATAGCACGAATTCCTCGTATTCAAAGACAGCCTTCGGTGAATTAAGGTATATTTGTTTTACTGTATTTCAAGAAAGTGATGATGTGACAGTAAAAATCACGGTAGGCCTATATAATACTTTCATTACTTTGATACGACGGCCTTGCTGCCATTGTATTGAATGTACAATCTCTAAATTCTGAATAAGAAAAAAAATTTGCATAGAAAATATTTTGATTGATTTGACGACTATATGAATACAAAGGAAGAAAGTAGAAGTTGATAACCTTTTTAGGGGCGGATCCAGGATTGGAAGCAAGGGGGTGCGAAAGGTTTATCGGTCCAGACATCCCCTACCCCCATAGTTAACACTCTCTCCAGTTTCTCATTTCGGAGGTTGGGATAGAAGCAAACAAAATTACGGGAACCATTTTCCCGCAATAAACAAAAAGACTGATCCAACGCCACTTACAAGGGCCTAATTCTTTTGAAACAGAAGTTTGTTGTTGATTTGTTTCGCTAATGAATATGGAGATTAGCCCCCATATCCGGTCCAATTATAATATGACTTTATAAGTTTCTTTATACATGTACTTTATACTTAATATCCTCCAACACTGCATGAGTCGACGGACAGATTCGAGTAATGATATTGTAGACCAGACTAGGCCGATAGGCCTCTTGTAAAAGGTTGAGAAAGAGAAAGATTGAGCTATCAAGTGCCCAGGCCCTGTGTCCTTGGTTTCAAAAGAATAAGGCAGGCAAACAGGCAAAGAACAAATCCACATCAAAAGAATCACATAGAAATGGGCAAAGGATAATAAAAGGGAATGCTGAGATTTGAGCGAAGCTGGGAAAAACCTGAATCTCAAAATAACTTCATGCATGATTCACCTTTACGTGGAAAATGAAGGATTGCAATGTAAATTAATTATAGACCTACAACGGAGCAGACATTTCAGGCAAAAATAATACGGTAAATGGAACAGGTATAATAATAATGCTAGCCTTCTGTTCAAGTAAGCTATATAGAGCTATACCCAGTATTGCTAAAAATATAAATAATCCATTAATTTTGCTATTATGTCTGATTTATTGAAATGCATCTACACAATCCAGTGGCGTATCCGGTTTCTTTGCCCCGGGGTGGGGGTGGGGCACCACATACTAGTATGTCAAAGATATCTGACAAGTAACAAGTCAAGAAAATGTTTGGGTGTTCTCAATCTGGTAGGGGACAAATTATATGGGCGTGCATAATTATATTGTAACAATAATTAGTGAGGGGGTGAGGATGTGGCCCGTGTGCGCCCCTGGATCCGCCATGGTATACAATTCCGTACTGTTCAATTTGTTCAGTGTATCTCTATAAACACTCGAAATACTATGATGTTGATTACTAGACCGTCGAGAGCAAGGTGTCAAAGTTAAACACATTGAAACAAATCCTAAAAACAAACTAAAACTGATTGTTCCTTGGTTAAAATCCAGGCCTGCACGAACAGTCCAAATAGTTTTTGAAAGGCTCCATTTCTATAAGAGAGGGCGGATTATAGAGAGAGAGAGAGAGAGAGAAAGAAGAAGAAGAAGAAGAAGAAGAAGAAGAAGAAGAAGAAGAAGAAGAAGAAGAAAGGGGTGAGAAAGTAAGAGATAATTGGGTTACATTTTATCATGCAACAATATATATTTGGAATAATAATAGAACACTTTTCAAACTTCCACTGACACTGCTCGTCACCCATTTTCCTCGGCAGAGTGATTTTGAGAGAACATTTACGATATCAAATGATTGGGCCTATTTCATAGAAACTTTTCGCTGCAAAGGTATTCATTTTACACCTGGCAACCTTTAAATAGTGACCATAAAAGTTGGAAACATTCCTCTCGAGCCCGACACGGTTTCATTCATTTGTAGACACAATCAATTTGGCTTGTGATTCTTCGGTCATTGAGAATCTCGCGTCTTACCATATTAGGGCTCCATATTGTACAAATGTGGGCGTTGCCATAGTTTTATTGCAAATGAAACTATTTGATTATTCTCTCTGGCATATACATTGTACCGAAGGTCAAGTACAATACAATTCACATACCTTTGCTTTTGTTTATTCAACACTTCATCAATTCGCGTTTGTTTTTACCGGAATTCGAAGGGAGTGGTATTTGCGAACAACGCATACTATCCCCTAGCAACGGTGTTAACGGTTCCTCTTTGGTTTTGAGTAATTATTTTTCATAATTATTGTTCATAATTGTATTTTCTGTTATTGCTGACGCCAGTTGAAGTGTAATCATTCTCATAAGCATATCTATGTCTAGAACTGTTGTGTTCTGCCAGTGTAGGCCTATGATTATCTGCCCCTCCTTGTCTGACATTGAAATCTGTCAAACATATCAAACAACCTCTATACGCTTCTTTTTTCTGCATGAAGAAATAGCACACGCTGGGAGCAGGGTACGACAGAATAGTGCAATTTTCTGTAGCGGAGGACCCATTGGCATTGGGGAGTATAGTCTAGCTCCTTTGGCACGCTTGAACAAAAAGAGAGAATAGTAACACTTTCGGCGTGAAAAGCTAGAGCTACATGTAGTAAGTGACAATAGGCGCACCTTCACTCCTGGATATACTTGAGTGAGTTTTCACAGTTGTAGACGTGTTGATTATTACTATTCAACGTTTCTTCTGCTTCAGTGCCTATGAGTAAATATATAAGTGAGCTGAACAGTTTGACAGATGGGTCGAGAAACATATTGCAAGTGGTTGTAAACACTAGAGCAGTGATGAGGAGGCACATGTATATATTTTGACATTTGACACTGCGTACTCTGGAAATCGATTTGTGTAACCTATTCTTCGTTCGTATTCGACTCTGGTTGATATTATATGGTTGTTGTATGCGTGTAGGAATGCAGTAGTAATAGGTGAGTCGATCAAACCTTTTCTTTAATTATGGTTTGTCAATAGTCATTTAAGCTGTATAATGTCTAATCTACAGTACGTGCATTTGGGCGTAATGGCCAACTGCTTATAATTATCAGAGACACGTTTCTATGTACTGTCTGTCTGTCTGTCTAGGCTGACCAAGTCTATTTAAAAATCTCAGCTTGCATGTATACAGTGCACTGATAGATGATACATGTAAGTTGTATTTACGAAGAAACCCTGTATATTAGGACAGCTGAACAGAAGTAAGAAAAAACAGGTCGTTATGTACAGATCGATCAGTCACCTATCATATATTATATTAACACAGGTTTCAATTGTAACATGTAAAATGGAACCTCGTTATACAGAACAAATTGTTGAATCCTATGTAGTAGGCCTCATGTCATATTGCCATTCCCACTTTATAATTTGTTCTAAATTGCTTTTTAGCCCCCAAACAGGGTTTCAATATTACAAAAGTAATTCCCTTGGCCTTGATCCCAAGTAGTCTGTTATAACGACGTTTCATTGTACTGTTAAATGGGAAATATGGTCACGGTCTCTTGAGCGTTTTATACTCTGCAAACAGATGGTTAATCTCATTATGTCTGACTCGATCTATTCACATTCTTCTTTACTTCCAGAGTTCATCACTGATGTAGAATAGTACGTTCGAAGTTGTTGACATCATTCGGACATCGTCATGGCGGACCTCGGAGAGGCAGAAGCCATCGTCATCGACAACGGGTCCGGGATATGCAAGGCGGGCTTCGCCGGGGATAACGAACCACGATCTGCCTTCCCATCCATCGTGGGAAGACCACGACATCTGGTAGGCCTAAATACATTATCATCTTTCGGATTTTTCGTTTTTTGTATAGTTTTTTTCAAATGTTTTATTGAAATTTCGCTTCAGATAGTCGTTTCGACTCTGATAGTTGCAAGATTTTCTTAAACCCCTAGCTCCCTTCTCCGCCCCACTGGCAATTAAGACGTTCATCTACATTTGCCACACTCCACCCTGGTGAGGTACATGGGTACCTGGTAGGATTATTCCTTGAAATGCACTGTGCGCTGATAACGGCTGCCGGAGCTAAATAAAGCTATGGTAATAATTTCCAAAGCTCTTTGGAAGCGCATAGGGTCGCCATATCATAATGTGTTATGCGCTTTACAAGAAATGATTAAAGTATTCCTTGTCGTTTACCGACACGGTTTAAAAAAATGAAATTATCATGAATTGACCAACGACCTAGTGAAATTAAGGACAGGTTAAAGGGATGGGGTGTAATAGGGAAGAGAGGACATTTTTCGAATTCGATATCATTGTAATTGTTAATGGCGATTAAGCTATCCATTGACTTTATACTTACCATCGTGCTTCGGTCGATACCAGTTTATATTGCACTTTATAATTATGGTAAAGCCTCGGAAAAAGACACACACATAAATCATTTACCCGTTATCATCAACATTTAATATGACATTGTGATAAATATCTTATTTTTGCCTATTTACCGGCGACCTCATGTTGCCAGACTTGTGTGAACAACTCGCATTCCAAATGTGAGTGTAGCGATTGACGCCCCTAAACTCATCCGCCCACAGCGTGAAGACAAGGTCGGTAAAAGAAAAGTGACGTGTAAATGCAATGTGCGATCGAAGTAGAGAAGTATATATACCTTATCTGATCTTATTAATTATTCTCTCTGTTTGTCTCTCTGTCTCTCTCTCTCTGTCTCTCTCTGTCTCTCTCTCTCTCTTTCACTCTCTCTTGAATGTAATGATCACAGAACGTGATGACGGGGACCCAACTGAAGTCGTCGTACATCGGCAGCGCTGCACAGAACATGCGCGGCATCCTCTCGCTCCGCTACCCGATCGAGCACGGCATCATTATTCACTGGGACGACATGGAGAAGATCTGGTCTCACATGTACTACAGTGACCTCAGGGCCGTACCCGAGGATCATCCAGTCCTGATGACTGAGGCACCGCTTAACCCCAAGGCCAACAGGGAAATCATGCTGCAGGTGAGGTCAGAGGTCATCTTGAACTTCAATGACAGATCTCGATGACAAGTGTTTTTCACATAAAATACCTTTGGTGGGGCTTCACTCTTGGCAAATGAATTGTTGTAGAAACACATGACGTTCAGTCATGGAGTTAATACTATCTGTGACGTATCCAGTACCAGTGCAGGGTGTCGCAGTCTGAAGGCTCGAGAAAAAATTAACAAACTTGCATTTAGTCTGTGGCAGTCCAGTTATATATATTCAACCTCCCCAACTTTATCACTGTCTCAATAAGCCACTGCACATCTTCTTAGAAAGTTCACAGTGCAACGAAGACGATGTCATTATTATAAAGTCTAACCGAATTCCACTCTAGACGGGAGGTTGAGATGATCTCGTCAGATCAGCTACCTGTCGCGGATCCAGGGGGTGACAATTAAGAGGCACACGACACGCCTAGTTTACTTTGGAGACAACGTCCATACCTTACACGAGTGCCTCCTCTATTTTTAAATATTGATCCGCGAATGCCTGTCAATGATCATGAATGTTTCTTTTATTGGAATGTTTTCATTCGTAACGTAGGCATTTATGCTACAATTTGGAACATTACCAACAGAATGTACAAAAACGCTATAAATTTAGCATTTAAAAGTCTGGGTCTTCATGATTTTAATAGTTAATTTCATTATGTCCATATTTGTCACGTGCAGACATTATTCGAGAAGTTCAACGTTCCCGCCTTCTACGTCAGCATCCAGGCCGTGCTGTCTCTCTACGCGTCAGGGAGGACCACGGGTGTGGTCTTTGATTCAGGTGATGGTGTCACGCACACGGTACCGGTATACGAAGGTTACTGTATGCCGCACGCTGTAGGCAGGTTTGAACTGGCGGGAAGGGACCTGTCACATTACCTGGCTAAGATTTTGACGGAGAGGGGGTACTTCTTGACAACTTCAGGTAAAGACAATCAAAACCACATGGGATCCTAGATTTTGTCATATTCTGAGGGCTTATCAAAGATCGTCGGTTGCCCGCAAGAAGGTCGTTACTGCTATTGACAATGCACGGTTATTATGCCCGTCTTGTGGACATCCGACGAGACTGTCATGTCACAAGGGACAGTGCATGGGCGAGGCGAAATTATTGATAACTACGAAGGTCCAAAGCTGCTTCCCCAGCTACATGTATAATTGTGAGCAAAAATGCAGCTAACCTTTTCATTTTTTTTTTTTTTTTTTTGTAGAGCATAATCATGATGATTAATTTTCACCAACTCTTTAAGATTAACGATTAACTTTTGAATCTCTTTCTCTTTCCTAGCTGAACTCGAGATCGCCCGCGAGGTCAAGGAACAGCTGTGCTACGTCGCCGTCGACTTCGACAGCGAGATGGAGCGGGCACAGCGTGACTCTACTCAAGAGGCTCACTACGAACTCCCCGACGGCGAGAACATCACCATCGGCAACGAGCGATTTCGCTGTCCGGAGGCCCTCTTCCGACCTGACCTCGTCGGCATGGAGAAAGTCGGCATCCAGCACTACCTCTATGGAAGCGTGGCCGCGTGCGACGTCGATATCAGGCGAAAACTGTACGAGAACATCGTCCTGTCGGGCGGCAGCACCATGTTCGAAGGCATGGGGAAGCGACTGGGCAAAGAGATGCAGCGGCTTTCGCCATCCGATGTGCCGGTGAATATAGTGGAGAATGAGGATCGGAAGAACTCGGTCTGGATCGGGGGTTCAGTGCTGTCTTCGCTAAGTACCTTTGAAGCAATGTGGATCACGAAAAAAGAATACAGTGAATGCGGAGCGAGTATAGTCCATCGAAAATGTTTCTGATGTGAACTCACTGCGGACGCCTTGGTGAAAGAACATCGGTGGTTCGGTTCTCTCTTTGTTCAGTAACCTTGAAGCAATGATGTGGATCACGAAAAAAGAATACAGTGAATGCGGACCGAGTTTAGTCCATGACAATGTTTCTGATGCGAACTCAATGCGGACGCCTTGGTGGAAATATTTTATATGCAGCTATATTATCTAGGGTCAATATTGCTTTATTTCGTATTGAACTCTGCCCTGATATAAACATCTCAGTCACATCGCCAAACCGACTCCACACCAACTCTGAAGCGACCGATTCTCGGCTATTCAGGTTAACGAAAGGTTGTGTTTGGTCTGCTGTCGGTCTAGGGTCGGTCTCGTTGGCATTACTGAGTAATAACATCGGGGCCCTTCCCATTTTAGGAGTTATTCTTGTCACGAAACACCTTGCACAAAGAGGCTGACTCTCCAGAGAGCAAAGTATGAATCTGTTCGTTATCATGATCGCTCCAGTAGTCATTATATAGACAAGTTTACAAAGACGATAGACGTTCAGAAACAGAATGTAATGGTTTCTTATAACGTTGCATCGACAAAATCGCATACCATGTTATTCTTTACGCTTTCTATAACCGAAATCGGCGACTATATGCTTTTTTTTATTAATAGAACACTATCATAGCAGCTTCGGACTAAGGGCATGATTGTATGGTTTTGGAAAAGGTCATTTGTTAATCTTTCAACAGCGTTACCGGTATTATATAGTCACTGTACACTGATCTAAAAACGTCATCCATATAGACTAACATGTGTATTTATCAAGCATTCTTGTAAAATGGGTATAATCATGCATTTGGAAAGAAGTTGTACGGTTCGCGTACGACGTATGCAGGAAGAATGAATAAGCATACTATGAGTTCGTGTAAGAATGTTTCGGGTATTTGAAGAATTAAGATTAATCCTTTAGAAAAATAACAAATATCTTTTTTGGAAGCCATTATGGAAAGCAGTCAGAACAAATAAATACCAATTCACCGGCAGATATATAATTTTAATAGGGTTGTCCCAACGTACCCACCCACATGTCCTCTTCAGAGCCATCTATACAAAGAGTTTGGCCAACTTGGTTTCACTGGGTCACAACATGGCGTATATTCTTTTGTTTTGTGCTTGCCCAACAAAGCAGTAGTCGCCATATTGTGTCCAACTCGAACCGGGTTGGCCAAACTCTCCTAATCAATGGCTCTGGTCCTCTTCTACTAGCGACGCCCCCATCGGCCACCTCTTTGCGATCAGTCGGCCTGTCATAAACTTATTTATCTTTTCGGCCGTTGATTGGTCAGATGTCGAATAATGCGAAAATCTGATGGTTTTTGCAATATGCATCATAACTGATTTCCACTTGTTCTCCATGCTATATGTAAATGAAAAAAAGCAAACGATTGGACCCCCTCCCGCTTCTTTCAGAGAACTTGTTATTAGCATAATAAAACATTTCCGAGTTAGTCTGGTGCCCCCAATAATGCCAGTGGCCCTCACTGGCTGGACCCATGCTACGGCAGTGTCAACGAGGGACTTCATGTGTTGTAGACGGAAGCAGAAATTATATGGAGTTTGTTAAAGAAAGAAAAATGTAGTTTCTCAACGAGGTCAGTAATTTGAATGAATACACTGTTGCACATAATGTTGGAATAATATTCCTCAAAAAATGTAGTTTATTCTTGATAGATAAAGTTTGCATCATGTCAGAACTTTATTTATCTCTATGACTCTTCAGATAGATCAATAAAGTTCTTAGAATATACAAAATTTATCTCTAAAAAATAAACCACAACATTGTCACAATCGTTTTCACGAAAAGAGGTACGAAAAAGTATATTCAAATTTTTTGAGCAACATTATAGCGGATCATAAGTACATTATAAACCCGCTTTAAACAGTTAGCGGAAATTAATAAGCTAAAATTATGTGATTATGAAACTCTTTTTAGTGAAAAATAGAGGGAGTGAGTAAATGATATGGAGAGGGGAGAGAGAGGGGGAGATGAGAGCAAGAGTAAAAGAGTTGGGAAAATGTATTTCAAGCAATATATGCAACTGTGAGAAGAAACAAATACATCGGGGAACATAAATATATAACAATAAATATCTATTAATAAAAGTCTGCCTCCTCGAGTGCCAATCTTATGTGTGACCCCCTTTTATCGCCCCTCTCTTGTCCTCTACACGTCTTCCTATCAAATCTCTTCTGTGTGTATACTTGTCTCTCTATCTCTCTCTATTCGCCTATCACCCCTCTCTGCCTATTCTTCATCTGCCTTCCTCTAGAAAAACCCAGTGACATGTTATTGTATTTTGTCCGCAATTTTAATAGGATTTGAATACACCATGTACTAGTTAGTAAGGGAGTAGTAATCAGAGAGAGAAAGAGGGAGGAGTGAGTGAGGGAGAGAAAGAGAGCGAGAGAGAGAGAGAGAGGGGTGGGGATATGACATAATTATATTTGATCATTACGAATAACATCCCTGCATGGTGAAAAGGGGCAAATAAAATTGCATCTCATCTTTTCACCTTGCTTGAAATGAAATGGGCCTATATTATAATGAGAACAAATTTAAAAAAAAAACCAACAAACAAATAAACAAACATGCATACATGCACACAAAAAACGCTCTTAAGTCTGAATTATCTTCTCCAACTGTCAATGGTCCATTCCAAAAGCGCATGCGCATACAGTGCACAGATGACTTCTTATTATAGGCCTAAATAGTATAAGTCGAGGTGATTCTGATTTTGATGCACCTAAATGCATCACAGGATGACATAAAATAACAAATAAGTTAACAAAATATGTTCAGTGAATTCTAAAAATATCAAAAGTGGCATGAAGATTTCTATTCTTTAACAGAATAATGATGATTGGAAAGAAAGATGACATGCACATGATGCACTGCACCTGAAAAACTTTCTAAACTTTTGCTGCGCGCGCATCGTTACCATTGTTGACGTAGTAGCAAGCGAATTATAGTTTACAATGCGCATGCGTGCAGCTTTGGTAACCACTGCCAATACAGTTTTTATGATAATCTCTATTCATATCTCTTGCGCACTTAGCGATTCGGGAGTTATTGAGCGATTTTCGCACATTATTTCGGAATTCTTTTGGCAATTTTCAAAATGGGTTCTGCTAAATCCAGAGCCAGATCTTCGTCTGTCGAGGAGGAAGTTGAAGATCATTCTGAGACCACCAATACCTGCTGTTGGACAGGAATCAGAACATTCTTCTCCAAGAGCAAGAGGGTAAGGGCAGATTATGTTTGAGAGTTTCCCCCTTTTTTAGTTTTATACCCAACAATTCTTCTTGATACGCCACTGAGTTAACATGTTCTTCAGTCATCAAACGTGTATTGGTTTAATACACTCATTATCCTTTTTACGTTCGAGGAAGAAAAAAAACTGTATCCACTGTCACTAGTATGGCCATCATATTTATTTTCAGAATTTTTCAAAGACTAACAACAGTAGGGAAAAAAAGATGCAATCGGCGATATAAAACATTATATATTGCCGTCAAGTTGGTAGAATATACACTTTTGATTTGATAATAAGTCATAACATTACATAATGACTTTTTGTGTTCATCTTGTTTATAAGAGAAAATGTGTCACTATAGTGGAAGAAGTGACGAGAGAGAGAGAGAGAGAGAGAAGGGGAGGGTATATATCCTTGAGCAAGGTAAGGTCCATTGGCTGGTTTTCATTCCAGTAATGTAAAAGCCTGATTTATTATTTCACAATATTTTATGTGTCGTATAATAGCCAAAGTCGATGGCATTGCACGTAATGGAGGACGATACAAACAGCGATGATGGCGACGATGATGTTATCCTTGTCATCGACTCTAGCAAGTCATCTGCTGCTTCGATCCAATCAGCCGCTGCCATCGAGCCTAGGGCACTTCACAAATCTTGGTCTGCCCCTGCTGTACTTGGCCAGGATTGCCACCAGTCCTTGATGCCAGCACTGAGCAGCAAGGGTGAGGACGAACCGTCTACGTCCTATCCGAAGGACGTGAGGATTCCCTCCCAATGCTTCCTGTCCTACCGTAAGTTGCCTGGTCGTTCTCTTTGCAAGTGTCAGCAATAATTGCTTGTTAACAAAAACAAGGATTTGAAGGGGCCTTTGTCTTGTTTTGTTCTGTTTTGCCTTATTATTATTATTTTTTTAAACCACAATTAATTCTTTCACAAGATATCATGTCCATTCATTGTTAATTTGTTGCCATACAAGTAGTTTTGTTTCTGCACTAAAATTTAATTTAAAAAAGGAAAACAAATATTGACCATGTGTGAATGAAAACAAACAAACTTTTCGTTGGGCATATTATGGATTTTCATGTGCGTTGTACTGCTTTGGCATTATCTATTTTTCGGTAAAATATGAGACAAAACTACAACATAAACAATGTTTAATATGTAGGAACGATTTAGTGATGTTATGTTTCGGGGGAAATGTTAGATGGAGGAGAAGCAGCTAACGAGAGATAGTAGAAATGACGAAGAAACGATAGTACTTAAAGCTTGAGAGGAGAAAAAAAAATCGAAATCGTATAATTAGAAAGCGGTTTGTTAAATTTTGCTGACGTCACTCACGATAGATCGGTTCATCAACGATGAGGAGAACGATGACGAGTCGGTGTCATCCGACATCGAGCATGAGGACAAGGATGGTGTTGATGCTGACGTCGAATCCAACGCTGATGACGACAAGGCCCCAGTCCCTGGCCTTGTGTATTCAGAGAATGAATGTAAGTATTGTATTTATATAAACAAATTAAAAAACCCTGTGAAACGGTTTAAGAGAAGAAGAGGAAAACGGGAATAATAAAAGTATGTTGAGCATGAAAATGAGAGAAAATAGAAAACTGCACTCGAGAGGTATTGCTTAGTACAGTATTCAGAATTTGAAAGGAGCAGTAATAGAGAGACCAAAGATAAACACTAGGGAAGGAGAGAATATAGAAATAGGTAGAGAGAAGTAGATAGATAAAGACAAATATTACTTTGGGGCATGAAAGTCTTCATGTATACCATCTAGTTTGATGAGGTCAAAAGTATCTTATCTACTTTCACATTGCATCATGGTCAGCTGCGTGTTTTTTGTTCTCTATTTTCCCATAATAAGACACCGACGACGATTACACTGTTGATCAGGAGGCCGAGGACGAGATCAAGGATGCAATCGACGATTCCATTGAGGATGAGACCAGCTCACAGATTGACCAGACCCTGATGGTCAAGGAGTATGGCCTTGTCCAGATCACCAATGTGACGGTCACGGATGAGACAGGTGAGCTATCACGTAATCATTGCACACATTTTAGATTTCTGCATTATAATACATGTAATGGGAACTTCATTTATGAGATCACGTTTGATTGTATTTAATTATATACTCAGATATCCAAATAATTCTTTAGATTTCTCATCTCTTTCTCTACTGCTTGAATTTTTGCAAAGATTCTTGAGAAAGAAACACTTTTAATCTCTTCACTGTACCAATATTCCCCATAATATGTTGATAAAGGTTTTTGTGTAGATTCAAGATGTAATCGTGGTGATGACGTGGATGAATTTTATTATTATCTAAAAATTATTCATTCAACATAAAAGTTATTCACTCAGTTTTGTTTTTATCTATTTCGAAATTCTTCTAAATAGATGGGAACACCGGCAGCATCTACCAGTCAAGCAGTGACGTCACCAGTGACGATGAGGGTACGTCACACGTTGACGTTAACATTTTTGTTGGTAAGGTCGTGGCCATCTTTGTGATCTTCCTGATCTGCGACTTCATCCGCATAGCATTCTATGGCATCTACCAGGCCGGCCTCCAGTTCGTCCACGATATCGTGATGGGGAATGAGGATGAAATTGACATCGACGAGGAGAGAGCCGTGGTAGTCCCTCGGGAGACAGGAGATCGTACTCCCCAAGGTTGGTTCATATGATATACATTGAAGAAGAAGAAGAACAAGAACAAGAAGAACAAAAACAACAACAAAACATTTAGTCAAGAAAATAAAGATCAAGAACAATACGAAGAACAAAAGTAAGAGAAAAATGAATAAGTAAAAAAGAAGGAGAAGAAGAAGAAAAAGAAGAAGAAACAGGAGAAAAATCAACAACAAGACGAACCACAACAAGGAGAAGAGATTATGTACAAACGTGGTTGTTTGGAATTGAGTGAGTGGGGTGTGGGGGGGGGGTCAAAATACGTAGAAGTGTCAAGATGAGGCAGAAAAATAAAAGCATCGGTCTATACAATAAACATGATTATAAACATCTTATACAAATTAATCCTTCCATGATATATGCCGTTTGTAATTTATTACGCAATTATGAAAGACAATTTTTTTTTAAAGCTACCTTCTCATTCAGTCAATGATTTCAAATTTACTATCTTAATCAGGCCACCCAGAAAGATATCCTGACTTCACATTTGATATCTGGGCTTACATCTGCAACGCTTGCGGCAGCGTCTACCAGACCGGGCTCCAGTTCTTCGAGGATATCATGATTGGGGAGGATGGTGATGAGATGGACGTCGATGAAGGGTGCATCGTGGTCGTTACAGAGGATGCAGGAGATCGCATTACCTCAGGTTTGTAGAAAAAAGAGGAAGAAGAAGGAAAGAAAATACAATTATGTATCTATCAGTAATCGAATTAAGTCAGATGCGTTATGTATCATCTGCTAAAATAAATCGTCAAACGAACGAATAAACAGCTTTGATTAAGAACGAACAAACTTACATATAATACATTAAAAAAACAATAATAATAACTACTTTTTGTTTAACACGATTCTTTTATCAAGTTGTACAGCAGAGTAAATACAAATAAATCATTTTGAATATTGTTATACAAATAATCATATATGATACTGATTACTTGCACATTATTATAAAATCATCGAGCCAATGAAGATTTAATTTTTTTTCCTATCATATCGTCAGTTAGTCAATGATTTGAATTTGCTTTTTTTTAATGAGGTTGCCCTGAGAGACAGTCAGAATATAGCCTACATCCAATCTCTGGGCTGTTGTCAACAACATCGGCTCAATCGTCACTCAGTTCATCTACGACATCATGAAGGAGGAGGGAGAGGAGAAGGAGGATGAGCAGGAGAAGGAGGAGGAGGAAGAGAGGGAGGAGGAGTAGGAGGAGAAGAATGAGATGGGGGAGATGGGCGTCGACAAGCATGAGGCAGTCACTGGGGAAACAGGAGATCGTACTCCTCAAGATATGTTCAAAGGATGAACGTAAGAAAAAGAGGGGACTAATCCATGTTTGGAACGATGAAAAAAAAATAACATGATGAAGGCGGGGTGTTGTGTATCGTTGTGGGGGAGCCTGGGGCAACTAAATAATAAAATCTAGTGTCCCGTTCCGCCAGGTCGGTTTAAAGGACGAATTCTAATTGAAGAAGAAAATAACCTAATATTAGGATTATTACAATAATTGAATGAATAATGTGGGATTTGAGAGTAGGCGGAGGGGGCAACATACATTTTTTAAAGCCTCACCAGGAAGGCTTATTCAATATTAAAATACACAGTCTGCGTAACGATTTAGACATTTTATTAAGCAGTAAAATTCAATCAGTGCTCTATTCATAATCTGTATATATGTCCACCCACATAACCAGATAACACTGTCTCGTTCAAAATATTGATGTAAATTTGATATTTCAATCAGGTCACCCTGAATACGATTTCGGATTCGACGTCGAAACCGATGCTGAAACGGACAGATCAGCCATCGACCTCTTAAAAGCGTGACTTGACTGTCACTTAAGACATCACTGCCTGGACCGGAGTAAGTAATTTTTGTTGAAACCTGGAATGCCTCAAATCGTTTAAGAACGTGATAAAATTAACACACATATATAGGTGATAGATGGCTCTATGTTATACATAATTATCCAAAAAAGGATAATAAAAAATATGTTTCCCATGATATGGAGGTCTGCACAAGTCATGCCAGATTTATTTTCAGAAAAATAAGATTCTTTAATTATATAGGCACAAAACAAAGAAAGGATAGAGGAGATAAAATAAAATAAATGTGTTCCTAAAAGAAAAAATGACTAAACGCATCCGAAAATTAAAGTTGCCATTTCCTCTCTCACTTTGTTTTCAAGATTTCCCACCCGCCTTTGTAGACGTATTATGAATTCCGAAAGTTTAAAAAATTGAACTGGCTGGAGTACGTGGTCTTTGGTCAGGAGATTCAAAACTCAATACACGGTTTCTAGAGCAATGTGGGAACCTTATCATAGTTTGTTTGGTAACAGTTACGTTTAGTTCCACCTACTCTTTTTGTTTAAATCTGAATTTATTTCGTCCCTTTTATTGTGAATATTATGAAATATTAAACATCAATAGCAATCAACAAAAGCTTGAAAACCCATATCATTCTTTTCCTTTTTTCTCACAAGAACTATTCATGGACAGTGGCAATGACCATGATGACCTGTGGTAAACCTGGGTCTGGGGCTGGGACGAGGATGATTGCGATGAAGATACAACTATCACCAAGCAGTTGTTTAGTTGCTAAATGGAAACAAAGATGGAAGACAATATACGGGTGAGTATTATCCCCCCTCCTGTGATTAGTGTTCATGATAAATGTGTTTGAATAACGTCAGAGAAGTTATTGTAGTAAGAGTAATTGGTAATATCGAAATTCATTAATATAGACCTTGATTTAACACGTTTAAAGTTTTTAACTTTCATAGGCTGATCTTTGCAGATCATATTCTTTTCGCCTCAAAAAAGTAAAAATCTTTGAGTGACCGGTTTTACCATACTCGTTTTTCCCAATAGACTGTAGTGTTATGAAAACCGTTAGGAAAACGCAAAATTTGGTCTCGATTTTCAATCATAAAATATCTTGATAACAGACAGGCGATCGGCTTGTAAAAGTCATGGGGTTCCTGACTGACCTAAAGGTTTGTAATTATCATTGCAGCATGAGCTAAATCCAGGATTTTGTTTCAGAATCTGAGACAAAGTTACCGGATCCCTTTAACGCAAGCTTTCAACAACTATAAGTGAAAACAAGTTGCTTAACCCTACTTTGCCTTTTCATTATATTTAAACAGTGAACTAGCAACATGAGCGACCCGCACTGTTCATCATCAGCCGAGCTATAGCCCCGTGCAAATCGGCTACATCTCAGCTATGTATAAAAGCCAAATGGAAAGCACCTCAAATTTATTCCTAGATAATAAACGCGGTGATTGGGGTCATAATGATGGGATCATAATGATGGTATCATCAAGGTCATCTTGCAATGGTGGAATACAGATGAGGAAAACTTCTTTTCTTGGTGAGTATTTTCTAGCTCCTTTCTTCTAAAGCCAAAAATATGAGATAGGCCGGGCTAATAGTAATAATAATAAAGTCATTTTTTTATTTAGCGCATAATAATAAATTCTCTATGCGCTTTACAACAATCAATAATATATTACATGATCAATCTAAAGATTTAAATATGTATGAATTAACAGAAATAGATATCGTATATACAATGATGAAAAAAAATCAGATATAATCTGTAAAGGCAAGAACATTTTCGTTGGATTTACCCTTGATAATAAGATGCATGTGACATTTCAACCTTCATATTATATCAAACAGTATTTATCGTTTAAATGATTAAAATGATATTAAACTAATTAACTACGTGTATACATGTATATTAAGGAAACATTTTATTTCTTTCTTTAATGTTTTACCATTTTTACAGGGAACTAAACCAACTTAAGCAACATATACCCAATGCAGCTCCACAACAATAATTCATCACCGCGCGCTCCTCATCATCTACCTTACTACCATGAGTACAACCAACTGTTGGAATTGTGCCATGAGAGATTTGACCAAAAAATAGTTTGGCACAGCAGCTTCGGATAAATTCAGTGAACAGTTGGCAAGAACCGATAAACGTGGCCAAAGACAACACATCTCCATCTCAAGAGATGAGAGCCATCTTCCATTTAGCTTCACATTCTCAGGAGCAGATGGAGTTATCTTGTCAGCGCCCAAAATAATGTACTGGCATGGTTTTAAAAATGAAGCCTAAACTAGAGATGACAAAACCTCGTCTGTACAACGTTTTCCTCAGAAACAAAGATAACGAGAAAACCCTGGAGAAAACGAATCGCAACGGAAGCGAAGCCAAAGCGATGGACTCGAAACTTGCAATGCAAACTAACCAAACTTGCATCATGATACAAAGACCTATACTTAGTACAGAAATCAGGAAATAGTTTCAATTGACAAAAATACTTGCTATGCACAAAATCTTTTCAATCTGGAGTACTTAGATAAAATATGCATGGCCCTAAATGTTGGTTTGTACTCTGTTCTATCAAAAAAAAAATATATATATTTTTTAAAGATAACGATCAAAACAGAGATGATAGTGATATAACAAAGCAGAAGTCAAGTTGCCAACAATAATATGATGAACCAAAATTGTCACGTATGAAACTTAGCCGATGATTATAGCTGTGGGAGCAAAAAGTAATGAAATACAATCGTGAACAAAACAGAACCCTCACCAGTTACAAGGCAAAGTCCGAACAAATCTTGCGCCAAGTCATAGGAAAATTATTTTGAAGAGAAAAAGCAAAAGCAATAAATTCTGAAGTACTTTGAGACATTATGTTTGGTGTCGTTGTGTTTGTTTGATTTTTTCTTTGATAATCAGTGCAGTTCAAGGAGTGACTATAGCGTTTTACTTTTAGTTTGAAGTCAATTATTTGATACAATATCCGATTGTCGGATTGATGAAGTCTTTTTTCCTCAAAATAATTTGTTAACAAAGAGAGTGAGATAGATAGATAGACATTAATGGGCACATAGATTGATTAATAAGGTAGATAAATAAATAGATAGATAGAAGAGAGAGAGAGAGAGAGAGAGAGAGAGAGAGAGAGAGAGAGAGAGAGAGAGAGAGAGAGAGAGAGAGAGAGAGAGAGAGACCCCTTCCCTTAATTTATTGGTGGCATTGAACAACATTATTTCGCATTTGATCTACCAAACCAAACGGTGGCTTCCCTCGGGCAGTGCCCTACAATTGACGAGTTGACTTGAGTTTAGTGCATCAAAATGTTTATTTTCCAAAGTTTAAAAAAAAATGGTACAATTTATGAATAAATAATAATAATCATTTTTAGATGGAGAGGGCACCCCCGGCCCCCTATGTTCCATGCATTTGCAAACTTACGCACACGCACCTACGTACGTACGCGTGTGCGTCGAGAACAGAAGCAGCGCGGGAAATACGGAGAAAATAAGAGCTCGCTGGTACTACGTGTAAACCGAATGGCAGGGAGATACACCGGTATATGAGCAACAACTCGCCCGTGTCCATCGGCCGGGGTATCCTACATTGAGCCGCTTTAAGACTAGGAGTTGATTCAGCGAGATAGCACATTGATAACAAGTAATCATGGATCCTGCTCTTGAAGCAGAATTGCACGATGACTTTGAAGATCTTTTTGCCGACGATCTAGATGCACTGCGAGACATAGAAGAAGGTATAACCGTATATATTAGATCTATCCTATCTAGCTATCTTATTTTCTTGTCATTGTTATTATTGAATGTTGTCACATTGCATTGTCATTGAGTAGGCCTAATTGACATTGTTTGTTTTTGTTTGATGAATTGAGTCTCTCCGTCGAGTTGAATTTTGAAAAGGTTAAAGGTGCAATGCCAATGTTAATGACATGTCCATGGCCATGTCACTCAGTGTTACTGTTGATTAACTGGTGTTCAACCATTAAAAACAAATAGATCTATGTGACTGTCAAGGTTAGAAATTGTACACAGTGCACAGTCACAGACAGTTATAATTAATAGGGACTTTTAGATTTGCGCGTTGACGTAGTGGACTGCAACGTGTGCCATTCTTTCAAGGCACTGGCCCGTGCACGGCAGTGCCTTAAAAGGACGTCACATTACCTTAAAAGGATGTCACCGTGGCAGTCCATGTTCTCGTCGTGTAAAATCTAAAAGTCCCTAATACTAGTCTAGCCTACTACTGTACTAGTACTTTTCACTACTACTTTGTACTGACTTGTCTTTAATACTAATAGTTGGCCGATCGCCGAAGGCCTATTTTAGTATTTAAAGTTGAACCAAAAGCAAAAATCATTCTAAATTTCATCCGGCATGTGCAGTATATGCTCTAACTTAATGAGGCATCACCATGGACCATGTCATGAGTCCATTGAATGATTCCTTGAACAAGTTTTAGTGAACTCGCTGCGCGCACCTTTTAACAAAACACACTAATCGCTATTGTTGTAAAGTAAGTATCAGATGTCATGCACTAGCTATCCCTTGCCCAAAGTTACTAGTACTACTACTACTAGACTAGTACTACTACTACTAGACTAGTAATAGTCTGACTCATTTGATATAGATTCTAGGCCTAGATCTAGTAAACCTTGTGACTGTGTGGTGCATGGTGTGTGAACTTCCAAAATAAAAACCCCAGTTGACCTTCATTTTTTCCCTTCCTTACATCTGTCATTTACTTACAGACTTCAATCCAGAGGAGCAATGGTCTTCCCGTCCCAAACCAGTTTCCCAGAAGGTGAACCAGCCCCAGAAGAAAGATGTCATGCTTTCACAGGCTAATGATGCATCCAGCAGACTTCAGCCGGTCACAGCTACAGGAGGAGCGACGCAGCAAGGTGCAGGAGACAAGGGCCAGACTGATCGAGCAGCCAGGAAGCGGGACATGTACGAAATGTTTGGTGTCATGTC
Source organism: Mesocentrotus franciscanus (assembly GCA_037976565.1). Lineage (NCBI taxonomy): Eukaryota > Metazoa > Echinodermata > Echinoidea > Camarodonta > Strongylocentrotidae > Mesocentrotus > Mesocentrotus franciscanus. The sequence goes on from CP137673.1 coordinate 24,841,451, forward strand.
CGACGATGAAAGCGATAATGAACTTGTGATTGATGCACCATCCCCTGCCAAAGGTAAAAATGTGCTTTGAAAAAAAATGATCTAGATTTATTTATAATATTTGTCAAACTTTCAATGCTGCTGAACAAATCACGATTTGTTCAGCAGTTGGAAATGAAAAGTAAGGTTTAAAAACAATCGCTACTGTGTGTTTGCAGACATTGTTTATTATGTCACAAGAATGCACGTTGGCAGTGCTGATGCTGTATGGGAAAAGAAGAGTTATGGTTCTCCAAACTTTACTCACCCTTATCTGCTAAAATGGATTCTGATCTAAGAGGCCTGCCACAGAACTCAGATAAGAAAATGTTTCCCATAGTTTGCATCCTGTTATCATTAGATTGGCCAATGACATATTGAGCAAATTCATTTGACTTTCAATTTGATTTATAATGCCTTGTGCATCTGTTTAGATGCAAAAGCAAATGCTGTTGATTCTTCTGAGGGTTTGATTGGGGAGGCGATAGTATCAACCCCCACCCATCTTCAAAAAACACTTTTTGAATTCAGCCTTGAAAGTATTTGGATTTGTTAAACTGTTTCATCAGTTATCATTATAATAAAATAGCAATATTCTTGTGATTTTCACACTTCTCAATGACTGTTTGTTTTTCTTCAACCATCAGATCCCAATCCTAAAAGACCAAGAAGAACTCTCCTGGATCGTTTCCTTGACAACGTCTCAGAGAGACTTGGCGAGACAAAGCCTCGCGAGGATGAGATCACCCCACCCTCTACACCAAACAAAGATGAACTCGGTCAGTTTGGTCCCAATCACCCCCTTACCCCATCCTCCATTGGGTCATTGGGAGATGGAAGAGCAGGTCAAAGGTCAAATGTCAAGAGGTCGCTGAGAGTCTTTACTCGCCAGCCAGAAGGGGATTCAATGAAAGTGACAGGATCTGACGGGAGCAGAGTTTTCCTGAAGATGAAGGAGGAGTATGATCCCACACAAGTCACAAAGGTAAAAGATTCTTTTGTCATAGATTCTATATTTCTCTCAATGAAAAGAGATTGTATTGTGCATTTAGTTTTTTATTTACTCTGCTGTTTAAATATATTTAGCATAATGAGAATATTCAATTGGAGTATGTTTTCTCTGTAACAAAACTGTGCAATAGTATGCACCTTTTTTGTGTGTCATGATTACATGTAATTACTTAAAAATATGAAAATGCAGCCACTCTGTGCTTATCATTAGAATGTCTCAGAATAAACAAGAAGACTATACCACTGACAAAAACCCTTTTAGAACTATCATTGATTTCAATATAACATGATTTGATTTGATCAAGTTTCAAAAGTGAAGTTTGGGCCCAAGTGCGGGCTACTACTTTGTTGTCTTTTTTTACCCCATCCAACTCCTCATTTATAACAGGAGAATAACAATTTTGTGCTATGTGCTTCTTCTGTTGTTTTTATGAAGGTTTTTTTTGTTTGTGGTCTGTTGGTACTCTTTTTAATAAACATTGACATTTTTTGTGTCTTTCCTTTGGATTCATAAAACAGAAGTTTGCTTCCAAATTTGGGTCAAGAAACACCAAAGGTCTCCTGACAATGTCCTATGACAACCTTGTCAGGCAAATAGAAGATGAGGTAAGTACATCAGGTCTGATAATTTCCTGATTTAAATCGATTCCCGATTTTTCCCCGATTTTTTCCTGATTTTTGTTGTTTTTTATTTTTTTATATTTTTTAATATCTTTTTTTTTTTTTTTTTTGTAATCATAATTTTTTTTCTAAAAATGTATAGTCCCTGAGATCCTTTTTTTTCTTCAAAAATGGATAGTCCCTGAGATCGATGTAAATCCGGTTTAAAATTAGGGGGGTGAGGTGCCGTTTTTTTAAGCGCTCGGATTTCTAAAACTTTTTTTTTTAAACTCTCACTATCACCCCTGGTACATGTATAATGAATGGATGAATGAAGTAGAGGAGAGGAAGACTGAGATAGATTTGGTTTCCGGTGCTTGGAAAAAAGATTTTGCAGACAGGGTTGACAGGGCATTGCAATGGATGAGGCATGTAAGGGAGATTTCAGTCTGAGTCAAGAGGAGAATCTCTAATTTGGCCATGGCCTTGACTACTTTCCTATTTTGAAATGGGAATTTCAGTTTAATATTATCGTATTTGGCAGTGGCATCACCATGGTCTTCATCTATACAGAGGATTGATAGCTTCTCATAGTCCTGTTATAATTGTGGTAGTGGTACTGTAAAAATACACTACACAGTATTGATGGTACAAGCAAGAATTGTCAGTGCTTGGCAAAATGTTTGTATACCAGAAACCATCTTTCAGTTTCTTGAAGAAAGATGGGGCAGCTACCAAAGTCTGTGAGATATTGTTATTAACTAATGCCAACTGAAGACATACCGGTAGTAATTCTATACTATCATATTTGTTTTTTCTTAAAGGATAGAAGAAAGGTGATCGAAGAATCATCTCGAGTGTCTGAAAAGTTAAGAAGGTGAGTACAAACAGTAATTATAAAGCATCTTATTCATGAATAATCCCATAAAATTTCATACCAATGTCTTGGAAAGATGGCTAATTGATTATGAATTCACCTGAAATGCAGGGCAACCATGCCTTGTGTTAGAAGTATGAGGAAATGTGTTTATTATATTTGCAGAGTTGCAATGTAAAATGGTTTAGATTTTGCATGGTAACCACATTTTAGAAATGATATTTTAATGACTTGGTGTTATAGAATCAGAAAAAGTATTAGTATAGGGTTGTGAACGGATGTAGGGGGATTCAGGCTCTCCTACCATTGAATGATGAGGTTCCTTCCTCTTTCATTGTTTGTAATTTTGTTAACATCGTTATATTTTGCAGAGAGCTTGCCAAAGAGTATGAAGATGAGGATCTTGATGGTGAGCTCATCGAAGGAAAACCAGAAGAGGATGATGGAAAGGGGAACAAAGGATTATGGGTAGACAAATATGCACCGAAGCACTACGTAGATCTACTGAGCGATGATGTAAGATATTTGTAGTTATTCTTCAGAGATTTACTTTATTTTCACCATGACTGACTTCATAAAGAAAGCTTTTTAAAAATGCAGACATTATTTTGAATTTCATACACCAAAACAATAATTTTATAGAAAGAACAGTGGCTATTCTTTTCACAATTTCCAATGTATTGCACATCTACAGAACATCTACAGAACATAGAAGTTCAATGGAATATATTTCTTTTGAGAAGAAAGATATTTGTACGTTAGCAGAAAACTTTGAAATACTGAGGCAAGTCCATTGTTATTAACATGTACCTTGTAAATTTTATATAGATAGTGCAGAAGAAAATATGATTTCCTGTTTGTTTAATAGTAAAGAAGTATGAATTCAGTATACTTTGTAATAAGTGTGAAGAAGAAGATGAAGAAAAAATACAGTCCAACAAAATTAAGTGGGGCAAGAGTTTTAAACGCTGACTTTTCTTTTTTGTCGTTGTTGATATGTATTCACCATGATAAACCTTCTTCAACCTGGTAGGGTGTGAATCGCAACCTGCTGTTCTGGTTAAAGCTATGGGACCATGTGGTCTTTGGGACGGAGGTGAAACAGAACAAGACCAAGAACAAGCAAGACAAGTGGAAAGGAGGAGCAGGAGGAGCAGGACAACAACCAAATAAGTTCAAGTTCAAGACCAAATTTGAGCAGCAGCTAGAGGACTTGGTAAGTTCCATATATTTCCTGGCCCCCATTTCACAAAACTTGTCATCAGTGACAAATGACAGTTTTTGTTATAAGCTAGTTAAATCCTTGCTTCTGATTGGTGTTATCACCAGATTTGTCACTGATTTTTTGTCATTTGCCGTTGAAATAAGGCTTTGTGAAACGGGTCCCTGTTCTCGGGGTCTATTTACTGGAGACTTTCGTGGTGAAGTTTGAGCAATGTTATGAGTGGATTGTTTATACGGAAAATGAAGGGATGGCAAAGACAAATTGACCATTTCTATGAAGACTTTGTTATGTGATATAGAGAAAGAGAAGAATGCATGGATTATATTGAAACCTTAATTATGTGCTTCCTGGCACCTAAGTTGAAGTGAACAAGGGAGGGCAGGAGTCACTAAATCTAACCTATTTATGGTTTGTTCATACATGAAGTGAATGACCGCAGTTATTTAGTTTTTAGTGCGTAAGTGAATGGCAAGTGCGATGAAAAACAGTGGCTGCGAGCAACAAAGGTCCACAGTGTACGTGCTTATCTGTGTGTTATAAGAACAGAAATGTTGAGCACATTATGCGTACGATACATCATTAAAAAAAAGACACAGACATCATATGTGAATGTGCCATTAGAGCCTAAGTATTAAAGATAAAGACCAGTTCTGGTAATGCGATTGCATTGTGAAAGAAACGTAGAATCGATCAGAAAATGTTGATCATCTAGCATATAAGTATTGGTGTGTACTGCAAGGTTCTGGAATCATCAAAATGATAAGAAATTTGGCCTAGTCTTGGTAAAGTTACAAGCACTGTACACAGAAAGATGTATATGGGACTACACGACCACGTGCGCGATATCTATTTGGTCCCAATAGATATAATAATTTACCAAACATATCACTTAGTAGGCGGTTTCCCGGCAAAATTTGTATCATCACGTATTAGTCAAAATATATCCTTTTACATGATTGGTAATGAGAGCTTCTATTTCATTTTTTTGAGAGAGGGGCATTTCCAAAACTGGTCTTTACCTTTAAGGCAGGCACACATAAAATGAAGTTTATTGATACATTATAATCTTCTGGAGTTACCTGATATAAACCAAAGTTGCTAATTTTGTTTGGTTTTGAACCTCTTGTTCTTATCAGGAACTGGACGATCAGAACCGACCCAAGATGAAGGTTGCCCTGCTCTGCGGGCCACCGGGACTGGGCAAAACAACACTAGCCCATATCATTGCGAGGCACGCTGGCTACAATGTCATTGAAATGAATGCCAGGTATGTATAGATCTAAACCTGGTTGGGGGTGGGAGGCAAGGGGATGAAATTTCCCCCTAGTCTGAAATGTGTTCTACATAATAGGTACAGTGAAACTTGCTCTAATGACCACCTGTTTTGAAGACCACCTGTCTTCTAAGACTTCATTTCTTTTCTACTTCAAATGATCGTTTAATACAGGTTTCACTATATTGGTTCAGAAATTCACGAGCTGGATTTTATCAGTCATCTTGATTCTGCTTCTGTCTTGTTTTGTTATAGCATTGTGTTTAATGGTATTTAATTGGATCTGTTGATTTGTAAGGTATAATTAAAAGAAAGAGACTAGGTTATTCAGGTTGATAGCCTGCCAAATACAAAGATCAGTCAAGCATGCCAAGAAAGAAGAAAAAAGTCTCTCTCAAACAAATAAATGAGAGTAGGCCTATGCTATGTATGTATGTATGTATGTATGTAATGTGATGGTTATTTTACCTGACTGCTAAGATGTAAGTAAGCAACCAGACGGACGACGGCTTTAGGTCCTCTCCGGGGGACCTGGTAGTGAGCATTAATGCCTTACCAAAGGGCACTAGCGCATCAATTTGGTTTCGAACCCGGGTCAACGGATTACGAGACCACTGCTCTACCAACTGAGCAATCGCGCCTCCTCCATACGGCTCATCTATCAGGCATGGCTATCGACATTCGTCTCCCCATCTCTTCTAAGAAATGAAATATGCAAAATTATTTCGCCAGCAGCTGTCTCGATTTCACTGATTACTTGAGCAATACAACGCTAACTCTAAATCACACTTCATAACTGCTCGATTTTTCAGTGATGACCGTAGCCTGGAAGTCTTCAAGAATCGTCTACAGTCCTCCATTCAGATGACCTCTGTCCTAACCCCTGACCAGCGGCCAAACTGTTTGGTCATTGACGAGATCGATGGTTCACCTCAGGTAGACAGACATCTTGCTTTTGATTGCCTTGAAAGGAAATATTGTGATTAGATTGTGTTTAGATTGTGATAAATGTGGAAAAGTAATTTGTAATGAGAGGTTGCGGTGTCCATCAAACTGTTGCAGTGTTAGTTTTGGATATTTTTAATAACAAGTAGTTTCTCTGTGAAGAGTTTACTTCCCTTAATGTTAGAAAGGAAGTTTCATGGCATTACTTGTTTTGTGTATTTGTGACAGTTTTGATTTTGTGAGTTTTACTTTTGGCAGTGACAAACAAGGACAAAATGTAGAGGATTGTCACCCTTATTGTGGAAAAACAGATTTCTTCTTTTGCTAGATATTTGATATCAAAGTGGTTTATTCATCTCAGGACTGTCCATTGCATCATTTGCCTTCAGAATATGGCTGTGAAGACAAAGACAGAATTGTATTAAATGTTGCCATAAGAAATATTATTGAACCTTTGAAGAAAATTCTCTTCACAACTTGCAGCTTAAAATCAATATCAATTATTTCATGGATTGGTCTGTAGAGAAGTATTTGATTTATGTTTGCCACTCTACACCCAGGTGTAGTAAATGGTTACCTGATGGAACCAATTCTTTGAATGCTTTGAACACCCTAGGGTGACTGGGCTAAAACCAGGGTAAGATTGTACTTTGTAGGCACCTTTAATAGCATCCTCTAGGATGAATATGTGCACAATATAAATGTAGGTCAAGGTCATAAATGTAGCTTTTATTGTTATTATTTATCAATTTCTACAAATTGTAAGTGCTTTATATGATTGATTCTGTGATTTCAGGCTGCCATCAACTGTCTTCTGAGTATCATCAAAGGAGGGAGTGATTCAAACCAAGCCGGTGGGGGAGGAGGAGGGAAGAAACGAAAGAAGGATCAGGGGCCCCTCAAGCGCCCCATCATCTGTATCTGTAATGATGTGTGAGTAGCCGTACATCCTAGCATGCCGTCTTTTATTTTCCCTTTGTTGTTGTTGTTTCTTTTTTTAAAGAATGTTAAAATCAGGATATTTAAGCTTGTACATACATATACATACTGAATGAGGTCTTTTGTCAAGGAGCAAAAGACTCGTACCTTTACCTGTTGGCATCGGCTCATATTATTTTCTAGCCAAAATTTTATTGCAGGCTGCTGCAATTGTTTTCTGGAGTGTGCACATGTGTCATTGGTATAAAAAAAAATCTCTGCCGTCTATATACAGGGATTAGGTTTGTATTTAGAAGATAATATATGATATATCAACTAAATTCAGTTTGTATTGTAACTTTGACAATGATTTTTATGTTAATAAAAAAGGGAAATGCGTACAAAACAATATGTTTGTAATCTTGTTCATGGTGTGAAAATTTGTAGCACGTTGATTCATTTTTCTTCTAAATTATTGTGTATTTATGAACATTTGATATCGCTACATACATGTCATGTACGTAGTTGCTCTTTTTAATCACAAAATGATCTTTATGGTAAATACACCTGTATCTGTATTTTGCCACAGGTATGTTCCAGCCTTGAAGCAGTTAAGACAGCTAGCCTACGTTACACACTTCCCTCCCACTGCTGCAGCAAGGCTAGCTCAGAGGATGTATGCGGTATGTGTGAATATCTATTCTGAAAGTTCCAAAAAAGCATCATGTATTTCATCTTTTGAAATTTAAGAACCATTATCTCAAGTTGCTATCTCAAATGTACGGAAGTAGAGTTTGGTTTTTGTAAACAGCACGTAATAGAAGTATTGTTGATATTTCATAGTGTGTTTTTCATATTATTAATATTATTATTATCAAGTATTTGGCGTCACCTGTGCCTGAGAGGCGAAAAGCGAACTGAATCACTGTAACCCTTGGGTCTCTCCTCCCGGTATAACTGATTGGAGGTGTGCAGGTGGACCACTACACCAGGGTTTCCCCCTACTCTTATACGAATAGTGCAGTGGGTTCTTAATGTGCAAAGGTGGTAACTCTCCTCTACACGTGGCCTCCATTTAACATCCTATCCAAGGGATGGAGTGTTTTCCACTTAACATAGCCTGCGTCTATGAAACGGGAGGGGCACGTCAGAGGGGATTTTGCAGTAGTGTCTGAAATAAGAGCATGTTTACAATCAGACATGCTGTCTGTAATTTCAAAAGTATGCTTATCTGAATGTCAATTGTAATATTTCATTAGTCTTTCATCATCATTATGAGCAGCAACTATTGTTTTCTTTCATACCACAGATATCGAAACGCAACCAACTCCAGACGGACCTAACATCTCTTATGGCTCTATGTGTGAAAGCTGATAATGATATTAGATCATGTCTCAATACTCTACAGGTATGAACTGTCACTTTATCCATTCTCAAGATTTAACAGTTTTACACTATCACCACATCCTTTCATAATAGTAAAAGGAACACAAAAATCTACTTTTTCCTAAATAACATCATCATCCTTATTTTTTAACGAAAAGGCTTCCTTTTAGTTTGTGAAAAAGGGAAAAGGAACTAATTGTGTAATTCACCCTAGTGATAAATAAATCCCATAGTGAGAGCAGCAACATTGCAAATATTTTCAGTATCATAGCTTATGGAAAAGGGCTCTGTTCAGACAACTGTATTTTTTCTGGAGATTGTAAATTGGTTGTGTATTCAACAAGAAATAATTTTTCATTTTGCTGATATCCTGGAAGCCTCCTAAGGATGTATGCATAGTTTCTCAGTATTTTTATTTATTTATGTATTTATTTATTTATTTATTTATATTTAAGTGTATGTATGTATGTCTGTCTACTAAAAACACCCCTACTACCTGGTGCAACCATCTGTATCTTGTCCCTCTCAATCACTTTGCCCCCCCCCCCCTCCCTTGGCACCTACCCCCTAGAGCAAATTTGCCCATGAAAGAGGTAGTTATCTGAGAGTAGTTTGATATTCTAGGCTACAATGTCTAGGGGATATCCCAGTACAATAGCTATCCATGTATATGTCTAGATTTGATCATTTTAAAGTATAGCTCCTTATTGTTGTCGGTATTTTGCTTTTCATTGCCTAGTTTCTGCAGCAGCAGGGCAAGCCGGTGACCTTGGGGCTAGTACATTCCCTGAACATCGGTCAGAAGGACCAGCACAAGAGTCTTTACACGGTCTGGCAACAACTCTTCCAGTTACCAAAACAAAAGAAGTAAGTCTAATCTCTGCGTATATATTATTTTAAGGGCCATTTGCCAATTCTAAAAAAGTGAGTCCAGTCTCAGTAAGTTATGCAATCAGGACAATTCAGTTATCCCAACCAATGTTTCTAGTCTCTTTCTCTTTTTTTATAGAAATTATCATGTCAGGGTATATTTGCCCATTTCTAAGAAGTGTCTCTAGTGATTTGCAAGTCGTACTGCAGTTTTCTAAAATAAATTACTCAGATAATTTGATGTAAAATTTAAAAGGCCTGTGAATACTTCAATGTAACAGAGGCCCATAGAGGTGTGTGATGTACCAACAAATGTTGTATTGGATGGGTTAAATGATTAGATTCTCTTTCTCCACAGGAAGACGTACACAAACCCCCATGACCTCAAGCAGGGTCAAAGGTTAGGGGCAGCCTCTGAATCGATGCAGGGACTGGACAGTGATATGACGTCTTTGACGGCTCGCTTCCATCATATGTTACATGTCATACAGTCATGTGGGGAGCATGAGAAGCTCATGAATGGTAAGTGATAATGAAAGACAGGGACACATAGTATACTGTAAAAGGTGGGGTGCACAATGCTGAAAACTTTCTGGACACAACAAAAGTTATCACATTTTCATGTGCCATGTGGGTCAAAAATTGTTAAAGGCATTGTTTAACAATGCCAAATCTGAGATGCATGGCCCTTCGTGTTATCAGTGTCTGTGATATGGTGTAATATTGGAGCCCTCAAAAAATTGCGCTTCAAAATGATCATGAAGTGCCTCAAAAAAGTAAAAATCTTTGAGTGACCGGTTTTACCATACTCATTTTCCCCCATAGACTGTAGTGTTATAAAAACCATTAGGAAAACGGTTTTGAAATTTTGAATTCCATTCATAAATATCTTGATAATCAGACGGGCGATCGGCTTATAAACGTCATGGGATTCTGACTGACCTAAAGGTTTATAATTATGATTGCAGCATGAGCTAAATCCAGGATTTTGTTTAGAATCTGAGACAAAGATACCCAATCCCTTTAAGGGCACAAGAACTTATATTTTGAAGAGGGGTACAATTTTTTTGTTTTGTGCACTCAAGGTTTGCCACATAAATTATATAGAGAATGAAATGAGGAGGGAAAATAGAAGATTAAATCAAGATGGATGAAAAAATCTTGAAAGAGAAGAAAGATTGATTTGGAACAAGGGAATGGGAAATATATGAAAAGAGAGGAAGAGTAATAGACATTGAATATGTGGAAGAGGAAAAGAGAAGATAGAAATTCAAAAAGTAGAGAATTAAAGCAATATAGAGGAAATGGAAAATAACAAGAAAATACAAAGAAACAGCATTCATTGAGAATTGAAAAGGCGTTAAACTCTGTGAAGTATAGGAGTAAATAACCTTCTGGCTCTTTTTTGTTGTTGAAAGGAAGAAGGAATCAATTATTTGTGCATGGTATTTTTTCACAGGTGTGTTTGAGAACTACCTGGAAGTCAAATTCAAGGATCCTCACATGGATGCAGTAAGTTGATTACATTTTTAGAACTTGAAGAATCCTCTCTGTACATGCAATGCACATAATTTTTACTTCATGCAATGTAATGTTACATTATTATTAATAAAATGTATTACTAGATTCTATTTTATATTACATAATTATTGCTAATAATTGTGTTTGTGTACAGCATTCTATATTATGTAATGCTGTTTTACTATTGCCCAACACGATGATGAAATTATAAGCCTTAGATATGTCCCACTAGAACCAGCAGGAAATTTTGATTCACTTATTCCCATTTCTAAAACACTTTCAATGACACAGCCAATTTTATTCTATCATGTCTTGCTTAATTTATTACCAGATCAACATGGCCTCAGACTGGTTGGTATTCTCCGATATAGTCCAGTCTAGGATAGCCCGGACGCAGAACTATATCTTTGGTCGGTTCCTGCCCTTTGTGCCTCTCACCTTCCACATGTTGTTTGCGTGTGTTGCGTACACCAAGATTCGCTACCCAAATACAGGCTTTGAGGTACGTGATTTTGAGAGAATTATGAAAATGTTTTGATATTATTAGTTTATTCATGACTGTGTTTTACCATTTTCATTGACTGCCCTAATACCTCGGTCACACCAACGAGACCGACACCAGACCGACACCAGACCGACACCAGACCGACAACAATGACATACCCCCAATGGCCGAAAATCAGAAAATGGAGTCGGTCTTGAGTCGGTTTGGTGGTGTGACTGAGGCATAACATTTGACATCAACAAACATTCCGTGCTGAAGTGTACGGTTGTGGTACTCTGTTATTGAACTTTGAATATAAGATGGCAGCCAGAGTATGTCATGGAAGATGACTTTAGAGATTGTGGTTGTACTTAATACACTTATACTTCCCGATTTACTTGTATAATCTTTTTGTATGCCTCCTTTGTATGTGGTACTGTAAGATATGATAGATTTTTCTTTACAGAGGTGTGATTAGAAATGTACTGTAGATCGTGCCTTCAAATTTTGTAAGACAGGGGAGGAAGAAATGCCAACGTTGTTCACTCCCGTTGTCAGATAAAAGTCAAATGCCATACAGATATGTCTGAGGCACATGATCATGTAAAAATTACCATTGAAAGTGTGCATGAAAATGAGAGCAATGATTTCCAAGCCTTCGGTGTTCGATTCCACAGATCAAGACGAAGACAGAGCTGATTCAGAATCTTGTGGAGACGATGCGATCAGAGATTTGTCCTAGCATCAGGCAAGGTATCAACCTGAAGCTCGCTGTCACAGAGCTACTGCCTCCTCTCCTCATCATCACACAGCCTGCCTTTAGACCGGTGAGTATCACAATGTGGAACCGAATCTTGGATGACCAGTTTTCATGTTGTCTGAACTCTGGCCCTTGTACCTTTGTGTTTCAATTTGATCTGGATTCAGAAGCTTTGTATTGTTGAGGAGATATGGGGCTCCAACATGTTTTGGTCTCCTTAAATTAAATTAATTCATGTTGTCTGAACTTTGGCCATTGTACCTCTGTGTGGCAGGCCGACCTGTATTCAGAGGCTCCGTATTATAGAAGAGATATGGAGCTCCAACATGTATTGGTCTCTTTACGGGTTGATTGAGTGAAACCCATTGATTTCAAGCACATCATATTGTTGCTAGTGTCCACTTTGAACTTTCAATCTATTGTTTTGTTAAGGATGCTTGAAGTATAAAAAAAAAGATTGAAAACAAATTTAAAAGGTAGAAAGAAATATGTAGAAAAAGAACAAGAAAAATATGAATTTCATCTATAAAAAAAATGGCGGAAAAACAGAGAATTAGCAATGCGTAATCAACAAGGCACAACTGCAAGCTTAAGGCGAAGAAAATAGAAAATGGTAAAAATGATGAATGCTTGAATAGCATAGGCCCTGCCTTCAGCTCATAATGTGAATAATACCAACATCTTTTTAATATATCTCCTTGCAGATCAACACCCAGTTGTTCAGTACAGCCGAGAAGAAACAGCTGAGAGAGTTAGTGGACACCATGATAGCCTACAATCTGACCTACAGACAGGAGAGGAGTATGGAAGGCACTTACAACTACAACCTAGACCCGTAAGTATGCAATAGGTAGAAGTTGTGGTGGGGTATGGTAATGGTTGTGACCATGGTTGTTGTGGATGTGGAAGGGACCTTCTTGTAAGTACAGTCTGTGGTTTTATAGAAGTGTATTAGATGACAGTGCTGATTTTGGGGAATAACAGAGATGAATATGTATCCTTTATTATGGAGTTGTGAATATGATAGTGATAGTAGTGGTTGATAGCGATAGTGATTGAGAAAGAAAGGGATATATACAAGTCTTGCAGTATGGACTCGTAGGTAAAGTAGTATAGTTTAGGAAGTAGATAGATTTTAGATGGTTATTATAGAGTTTGAAGGGCATATAACAGAAGTAGTGTCATAGACAATGTCAAATCATTGGAGATTTTGTCAGGAATTTGTTGTTCCTAGATTTAAAAATGTTATTTCGTCTTCAAATGTTCAATTTACTTTGTGTCTATTGATTGAACTGAAACTTTACGTTAGGATTTGATCACAAATCTGCACAAATGATGATAGTCGACCAGATGGTGATTTGAACTTTACCTTCTCTTGATATATATCATAGTCTGTTTTGTTTCATTCTGTATCTTCAGGAATCTTGACATAGTGGTGAGGTTTTCTGACTCTCCTCCTGTGCGTCAGATCACATACGCAGCCAAGCAGCTCATAGCCAGAGAGGTGAGAGGACTAACAAATTTATTTTCCAGTTTATCAAATTCTCTCTTGTGTTTTTGACCTTTCTTCCTCTATCTTTTAATAGGTCTTTGTCTTCAATTTATTGTTCTTTTCACATTATTTCTTTTATTTCTTATTTTTTTAAAAATTTGTTATTAATTAATTAATTTATTTATTTATTTTCTGTTTTTGGGGGAGGGGGATTTTTAATTTTTTTTTGAATGTAGTTACTTATTTATTATTATTATTATTATTATATATACATATATGTTTTTTTTTTTTTTTGGGGTAACCTTGTTATCTCTTCAATTCGATTAAAAGCTTCAATAAGCAATGTCTTTTATGTAGCTCTGTGTTTAGCTTCTTTTCTCATACAGCTAATTACTTTTATGTTCTTTATTTGTTTTTGTAGATTGACTTAGAAAAGATGAGACGGAGCGAAGCAGCTATAGCAAAGCGATCAGCTAAGTATGTATCAGTATTACATACACTTATAGGCATTCATTCATTCTTTCCCAATCCCAAGCCCCCCAAAAAGCTACATAAATGATGAAACCTGCAGTGGAAGTATTGATAAATTCATAATTTTGTACCCATTATCGATCTTATCCTCTTTCCTTTGATCTACTTTGATATCTCTCTTGCAGAACACTTTTTTGGGGTATTTCTAGTAACCAAGAATGGAATTCCACTAGCCAATGAATACACTTCAAAACCAGAAACATTAGCAACATGAAACTCATGAGAATCGTAAACATTGGCTGTTTGCACAGCATGAAACATTCATGAGTCTGGGATCAGACATGAAATTCATTAAAGTTTAGGGTTGTACAGTGCATTTTGTTCATCATGTTCTCACAGTTTGATTATGATGTTAACATCCTATTCATTTATGTACATACGTGTAGGGCTTCTGCTGCTAAACCAGTCCCTGCAGCACTAGCTAAGAAGACAACCGATGACTCCTCTGTTCCTCGTCACAAACAGAAACTCAAACCTAAAATTATTGCTGCCGAGGAAGAAGAAGAAGAGAAGGTAAATCTCCTCACTTATTTATATACTTTACATTTATTTATGGAGAGCTGTTTTTCTACTCCGTCTTGTCATGGTGTTATGTGCAGTTGAGTATATTTCTACATAAATTGTGCAGTATAAATTTACAGTTATTATTGTTGTTTTTGTAATCATACTGAATTTGTCGGTAAATTGTAATATTTGGGTCCTCTGGAATTTGTCAAGTTGATTCTGTTTACTTAAGTGAGTATACTGTAAGAGCGAAACATTAAAAGTTGTAAATGTACATGTAGATCTCACTAGACTCCTTTTAACAGCAGCCAAGACAATTAGATATGTCACATTGAAGAATTATATAAAAAAAGGTTTTAAAAGAATTGAATGAAAGTGATCATTTGGTAAAACTCCAATATCCTGTCTCATTTGCATCTCATTTATAATATAAGAATCTTACCCCAGGGATGTGCATTTCATACAATTGCCAAATTTGTTCCAGATGCTTAGTAGTGGGGGAGGGGGAACACTCCTTGTAAACCTACTTTCGATATTGTAGCTTTAATTGCTTTCCATTGTTGTTATTTACTATTTTAATTGCTGGTCAAATCCTTGATGGTTGAATTTAATCATTTTGTTTGTCTTACTTCTAGCCGCTGAGAGATTTCTTTGGAAGGATAATCATAAAGAAAGAAGAGCCGAGAAACACAGAAGGTAAATCATTCATTAGACACACAATAATTTTTCCCCTTTATTGTAAGGCTGTGACGAATACTCGAGTACTCGCACTGTTTACAACTACTCGAGTGCGATTTCTCGTACTCGAATACTCGGCCGCCATTTTTTTTTTTTTTTTTCCCCAATCACCTGGCACTGTCCAGGCCGACGGTCACCCGTGCCAGAAGAGCACCAGCAATCCAGCATGGGTAATAATGTTTCCCAGCTCAATCATACACAGGGTGTCACTGTCAACTCACCACTCAGAAACTGGGACCAAATCTCTGGATTTCTGTTTGGACTTGGAGGAATATTTGTCTGTAATCTTTAGTTTTAAAAATAACATTGTTTCAATTATTTGTCAAAAATTCAAAAGCACAAATAGGCGCTTTCAACAGCAACTTGAAGTAAAATCGCGTGAGTTTTCAGAGACGAACCTTCGTACTGTTCGTAGTATGGTGTTGGCAAAAAAAAAATCAAAAATCAAAAAAATCAAAAAATTAAAAAAATTTAAAAAAAAACCAAAAAAATTCAAAAGAAAAACATGGCGTCCGAGTATTCGAGTACTCGCCTGTAAGCCTAGGAGTGTACTCGAGTACCTCATTACACGGTTATGCACAGCCCTACTTTATTGATACAAGTTTACATGTATTGCTGTAAGACCAATTTTTTTTCTTTTTTCTTTTCTATCTTGTTAGAGGAATAGTTGTTTATTACATTATGGATATGTTTGATGTGGAATGATATATTTGTTCAAACCTTTTGAGTTGAGCAATCAAGATTTGTGATTCGTGATTGTTTTCATTCATACGCAATGGATCTTATTTTGAGCAATGTACCGTAAGATGAAATGTCTTATTTTAGTTATATAGTTCGATATTAAAGATAAAGACCAGTTCTGGTCATGCGATTGCATTGTGAAAGAAACATTGTGGAATCGATCAGAAAAGGTTGATCATCTAGCATATAAAGTATTGGTGTGTACTGCAAGGTTCTGGAATCATCAAAATGATAAGAAATTTGGCCCAGTCTTGGTAAAGTTACAAGCACTGTACACAGAAAGATGTATATGGGACTACGCGACACGTGCGCGATATCTATTTGGTCCAAATAGATATAATAATTTACCAAATATATCAATTAGTAGGCGATTTCCCGGCAAAATTTGTATCATCACATATTAGTCAAAACATATTCTTTCACATGATTGGTAATGAGAGCTTCCATTTCATTTTTTGAGAGGGGGGCGTTTCCAAAACTGGTCTATACCTTTAAGCTTAAATCCACAGAGGGGTCTCGTATATTTATTTTCACAATTCACATGTACTTGTACATTGGTCAAATGGCTTGCAAAGCTGAATATCATCTGAACATAAATTTTTTTAAAGCTTTCATTTGATGTATGTTTAAGATGATAAGACAGTGATAGTTCTGTCATCCAAGAGATTCCTGGGGAAATGCGTTACAATTACTTTTGAAACAATGATGTTCAGAAAAAAGTCTTTCATTATTTTATATAGAATATGTTATGTATCTGCGATTTTCCTTTCTCCTTTCATATCCAGCCAAAACCAATGGTGACATGGATGATGGACCTAGCACTGTCAAACAAGTCGCTCCAGTCAAGAAGAAATCCAAGAAACAGTTGTGGTACAGTTTCAACACTGGTTATTCCAACGCTGTCCGGAAAACCATCAAGATTCAAGAACTGTTATGAGAACCTACTTGTGTATTTAGACAGGACGATGATGACGACGACAATGATGGAGGTGATGATGATGATAATGTTGTCAGTGATGGAGGTGATGATGGAGATGATGATATTGGTGGTGATGTAGTATTCAGCTTTCATCTGCAGATGGACTCACAAGAGTATGCTCTTACATAATTTTTTCATCAAAGGCGGGTCAATGTTGAAAGTTTCCTGCAACTTGGGATAACTAGGAGAATGTGGTATAGCTCTGAAATGGCACGTGGATGTAAAAAAACGACAAGCAATAGAGAGAGATGGACACCTGCCCACACCCTATCAGCGACCTTGTTGATTCTCATTTCATCCACCGAGTAAGGACAGAGCCCCCTACCTGTTATGTCGGTGCTTGAATGTGCTTTTTTTTAGCATTCTACGCAAAAACCTGTTCTATATTATTGTCTAGACTACTGCTCATCAAATCCATTTCGGATTCAAGAATATTAAGCAGAGAAGCTTCAAATACTAATCCATTCAAAGAAGATGTTTGGGATTTGTAACAGCTTTGTGAACTATCCTGTTTATGAAACCACATTATTTATATCGTTAATGTATACATGTACATGTATAGGTGATATAGACTTTAAAATGTTATGGTATAGTGGGCTGTGCACTTGACTTAAAACTGCCCTAGGGCTAGGGTTCGACTGCTCGTAATAACAAATGACGTAATTCAATGGGGTTTGCCGGTAATTTTATCCACTGTTTAACGGAGGCTACAGAACTAAGTTTCAGCCTTTAATATGTACAAATAACTGAATTTGTAACACACTAAAGGATCAAAATGTCTTATTTCTTGAAATTCAATTTAATTATTATATATAGAAATTAAATAAATATTGGTATCCAAAAAGGGGGTTCTCAAATCTGCATTCGATGGGAATGTCTGTATTCATGAGAGCTTAAATTCAGTTGAAATTTGACATCACATTAGTTACATGTATGTATGAAGGATTCTGATGAATTGTATAATTCACAGAAAGTTGTTAACATGTATCAGTCTCACATTTTAAATTTGTTTGGAATGGGGGGAGGGGTGATAATTGCCTCTTACAAGGCCCCTCGCTTGTGTGTATTGGGTTTTACAGACGTGTATCAATCAGATATGATTATTTACGTCTGGGGACCGACCTCTAACGTCACCATCCGAAAGACGCGACTCAGTTTCGGACCTGCGTCCTCGGCTGAATCAGTTTGTAACTTCCACTGTTAGCTGGATTACAGGCGCATGCCTCAACGTTCTAGATGCATATTTATATTTTAAAAAAATCATTTCTCAGTATGCAGAATTTATGTAGGGAATTAACCCAGATTTTGGTTCATTTAAAGGTACTATATCCCATTTGCAGGCCAAAAAAATGAAAAGGTTAAATTCCAACGGCATTTGAAAGACAATACTCATTTAGAACTTCCCTAGAAAAAAGGGGGCTTGAAAATGTCTTTAAGTGGGAAAATAACGACTATTAGTTGTCGAATCGACTTAGGAGCTATAGAGCCAGTAAGTAATAGTCTGATTTTTCAGACCATTGTACCGAATGGTCGTACGTTTTATGCTGCGCAAAGATTCAATCAGTTTAATTTTGGCCATTACAAGAAGTGGGTTATTGATGTAGACAAATGCTCATGTACCCTTTACAGCTCATTTTATGTATGTTATTACCAAAGATGAAAAAGCCAGTCAGTCACTCAATAGTGTCTGACAGTGAAGTCTAGCAAGTAAACGGGTTTCCTTGCATAATTTGAATATTAGGACACTGCTAACGTTTAAATTTCACAGATAGGACATACATGACATATTCATAATTCCTGCAAAGTTCTACAGAATTTGATGTTGGCTGCAAAAGGGACATAGTATCTTTAATAACCATTCCCATATGTACTAACTCTTCCCTGTAAACATGCATCTGTCTGTATTTGTATACTACATGTATTAGTTATTATTCAAATATTGTTATTTGATCATGAATGCCAAGATACCATTTAAAGTATATGTATAGAGCATTTCTAATAAACCATATCTTATGTGTAAATCACAAATTCATGCTTCCATTTACTTGTTATTTTAATGTATTCATGAAATAATAATTATTGACACATTTTTTTTCGATCTAAAATTTATTTATTTCATGATAAACTATGACTCTACAAATTACCATAAATATATTCAACTCACTCACACTTGCTGCATTATGTATTTCAGTAAAGATAGCAATCAATGCATAAGAGTACCTGGAGAATTTCTATTATATATATATATATATTTATATATATAAATTAGGTAGTGTTTCTTCATTGCTCATAATTTCACCCTTGGCCTCCTATTAAGGAAAAAATAAATAATTACATACATGTACATTTCATCGCAATACTGACAACCATCCATTTTACCAATTACACATGTACTTTCTTCAATTTTCTTTTCATCAAATTTGGCACTACATTGTTTACAATCATGCTCAAACTTTATAAACCTACTAGGGCAATTCAACATGATCTTGATAAAAACAAATTCTTTTACATTATTTCATATCTAAAGTGACAACTCACCACTCAAATGAAATTTTTAAACAAATAGAAATATTTCTAAAAATCATTTTGCTAGTCTCTAATCATGAAAATCACAGAAAATGTGTAAATTGGTATGAATACTCAATTTTGTATGGCATGTAAATGATATGTTAAACAGAATATAAGTCTGCATACAGTATACAAACAATTATAAAGTCACATAAATGAAGCATAAAAACTAAATACATGTTTTAGTATGAAAAGATAGATATATTAACATTGAATTTCAGGAGATTTTATTGGAACACACAGTTATATAACGTTCTCATAATTTTATCATCAATACACTAAATCAGCATGGCTTTGAAATCATTTACATCCCTCATTTTATCATAACTATATAGCTCTACAATTCTTTCATGGATAAACCTGATCCAATACAAAACCCACAACCACTTTGTTCGTAGAAAATTGAAAGACAAAAACATAAATTCAATTGAGCATAGTTGAGATGAAAGACTACAGGCATAACCATCAAAAATAAACAACAGTATTTGATAGAAAAGAAGGCACAACCTGACTAGAAGCTAATTCTGTAGAAAGTAAGGTTATATGAATCATTTACAAACCAATTACACAACCTCCAGTAGACTAAAAACTTTATAATTTGTTAATGAAACCGATTTCACAGCAAATCTCAACTAATCACAGAAATTTCTGGTAATAAAACAGCAAATAAAAGGCCTAGAATCAGATCAACTCATAATTGTGTACATGTACCTAAAAACATGATGAGCATAGTTAAGTTGAAAGACTCGAGGCATAACCACCAAAAATAAACAATGGCATTTCATAGAAAAGAAGGCACAACCTGAGAAGCTAATTCTGTAGAAAGTAAGGCTATATGAATCATTTACAAACCAATTACACAACCTCCAGTAGACTAAAAACTTTATAAATTGTTAATGGGCCCAATTTCACAGCATGAAACTTTCACACATTGCAAAAATTAAATATTGTGATTTGCGAATCTCAACTATTCACAGAAATTGCTGATATTACAGCAAATAAAAGGCCTATAATCAGTTCAACTCGTAAGTTTGTACATGTATCTAAAAAAAAAAAATATTCAAAAATGTTTACATGTAAAGTCTCTAAAATCATCAATATAGAACACAAGTAAATTTTTCACAAAACACACAAAAGTCTTATTTTAATATCCCAAAGAACAACAAGTTATATTGCAGATTAATTTCATATTTCAAGATATAACAAATATAATTCTGGACATTTTTCTACAAATAAGACTACTATAATGATTGATTTGGGGCAAGCTTTATGAAAATGGATGATATTCTTATTATCTCATCTGAATGATTCAGACCCCCAAAATTGCTGGTGTAGAAAATTATCAAAATACACGTATTTGGCAGGTTCTTTTAAGAACAATGGTGATAGCATACTATCATATATAATGTCATTTGATAAAACTATATTTCAGTGATTAACAATGGCAGGACATAATATGTAGCCTGAGGACTTCATAACTATACAGAGTTCATATCTGACCATCAATGGGATTGCAAATATGATAGTTCTATGATGACATTTAAAACTAAGAAATTTAAGAAATACAGTATATAATGATGGCATTAAAACTCTTTTTATATAAATAAAACATTTCATATCATAATTTAAGACATATAAGACTATTCTATTCATTCACAAATTTTATATCATAATTTCATATTTTATATCATAAATTCTTATGATAATTTAAGACACATAAAGACTATATTTTAAATTTGATCACAGTAACTTTCAAAACAAATGAAACACATGTACTTAATAAATTTACATGTACTTCCCAATTACATTTAAAATCATTATTAAAATTCCTCTGAAAAAATATAATATTCTGAATATAAACCCCTCATAACTTTGTAGGCAAGACAACATTTTCAATATATTTCTTATTTCTTTTGATCTTCAAGATCAATTCAAGATGGGTGTAAGGGACTTTTTATACTGACATTAAGAGATAACAAATCTGCACTTTCCGAATTCATTATACAATAAACAACAAGTTATATTCATATATTCTCTCTGTTTGCATATAATATCATATTTCAAACTTACCATGCTGAAACATAATCATATGTTTCATATTTAAAAAAAAATTAAATGTACCTTGATATATGATCCCTAAGACGTTGTAGCCCCTGGGCTAGCACAATCTAGACCTACCATGAACTTCTGGCTCAAGATGGCAGCCAGACTACTCCTGGATACCTGCCAGAGCTTTGTTTATCAGCCCAAGAAAATTCTCCAACTGAAGTAAAGAAAAATAAATTATTAAAAAATCAGGGATTATTTTGCAGAAAATAATTGATTTACTTTATTTGAAGATGGTCCTCTTGTTATGATAATATACTTACATGTCAAACATTTATGATGGCATGGTTATTTGTACTGAGGTAAAAATAGAATTCTTAACATTTTCTTCCACTGCAATTTATCCGTTGAATAATGAATTATTTCTTCCCATAGGCTTTAATACAGGAGCCAGCCATAACACATATGGGCAATGGGTTAAGTTTTGCTTAACATTGACAATGTTTCTCAAATTTATCAAGGATGTGTTTTCTTCCATTTTAATAAACACTAAAAACTAGACGTTATGTACTTTGTACATGTACATTCAACTACATGTACATTCTGCCAAAATTATGTCGAAAAGTACCTTTTAATTATGATATATCATCATCTATCTACATTTATAATAACAAATATTCCTTTCTTATATTCACCTGGGCCTCAGCCTCCACTGCCCCTTTCTTCTCGGCAATGCTTAGTCCAACTTGGATGAGGTCCTGGGCCTCTTTCAGCTGATTGTCCATGGCCAACACCCTCACCCTGAGCAGCACCAGGTCCAGGTTCTCTTCATCCAGCCTAAGAGCCTGGTCCAGGACGACAGCAGCCTCTGCGTGTCGCTTGTAGCCGAAATAGCCCTTGGCTAGGTTCTCTCTGATGATCTAAAACCCAATTATAATTAAAACTGTCTTTTTAAGGTAACCAATGGGAAGTAAAAAGTGGCCAGTGTAGAAAGATGGCCACTCTAAAGATTTGTTCTTGTTGTATAAATTGAGCAATTGAGAACAATAGCCACTTTTGGTATTAACAAGTAATTGTTGACAGCTGGTCATACCAGCAGTCCCTGTAAGGAGAGTCCCAATACGGACTAGAAATACCCTTTTTTCTTGTTTCTGAAGGAAAAAAAGTTGCATACATTGCGAAGGTTGTTCCATGAAAGGCGAAGTTTACAATGGAACAAAGAAATTTTAAAAACCTCCAATTTGAATCTTGAAAATAGGGGGAAAACAGTAAACTTACCACATCTTCAGGGAATTTTTCCACAGCTCTCTCGAGAATCTTCAATCCATTCTCTCTCTGATCCTTGCCAACAAACTCAGCATACGCACCATTATAACTTCCCACATCAAAGTCCCCCTTCTCAAGCACGGCTATCATTTCATCTGCCTTGCCCAGTGGGGCTAGTTGGGAAATCTTGCGACCCAGCAGCATTGTACTGGTTGGATATCTATTGTTGGAAAGGCAGGTAGAAAATAGCGATAATTGATCAACAATTTTCTAAATGTTCTTTTCAAATGTTACTAAATTAACATCTTTTTATATCAAACTGTATGAGTTATTATTATCCCTCTCACATATTCATACCTTTATTGTAATAGAATAATGATTTAAAACAGAGGGATTGAAAAAAAGGTTTTGTTATCTTGAAAAACAAAGGGCTCCACTTCAAACAAAATATATTTGAATGATATATGATAATAAACCCTGTAAAATAAAATTGGACTTTATATATTTGCTCTCTGTCTTTGAGTGTTTTATTTGGTAGTTATAATCAGGTTGTCTTTCTATACAGGTGTCCGCTGAAGCATGTTTGTCTGTATTACAATACAAAGCATATTTGTCATCAACAAATTATACATGTATTTCTAACACCGACAATAAATTGAATTAATGCATAGCATAAAGGAACGGAACCAAATGGCTCCTGTATCAAGCCTCGGGAATAAGAGAAATTAGTAGGCACTCGGTTAGACCCACACTCACTTCTCCAAGCCACAGTCTATGGAGTGCTCTTGAGGTCTCACAGGTTTCTCGGCAAGCTGACTATCCAGGTAGTCCAGAGCAGCATAGTCCCTAGGAGATGCAAACGATGTGCCGATGACACGAACAAGGGCATCGTGCGCATCCCCCTCCCGGTCGTGCGACAGATAGAATGTGATCATACAGCCGTTGAGGTAGGGGTGAGAGAATTCCATGCGACCCTGCTTATGGAGGACCTCACCTGATGAGAGAAAAGAGGGATGAGGAAATAGTGTTGATTGCTGAAGTATTATATTGAATAAGTACATGTAGCAATGGCATATCTAGGGTTAGTTTACTGAGCAGCAGGGGGGTGGGCAGGGGAAGTGAAGGGGCACCCAAACCAGAGAAGTTTCACAAACTCGTTATTGAGAAGGGGTACTGCATCTAGCCCTGAGAATGGAAATATTTGATTAGCATTAAAAACAAAATAATAATTATAATAATATCATATATATCAATCTTTACAGGTGGGGGAGTGGGCCTCTGACAAGAAAGAAAACAACATTCAAACTACACTTAAAGCGATAGTGAACTGATGAACTTTGTGCCCTAGCATACTATTTATTGCACAGCGCCATCTCATTGTCAACTTGGCAACAGTGCGTAACCCAATACCTAATTTCCACTTCGCAGACAGAGGACTCGATACGAGAACCCGTAACTCGCTGTCCTGTTGGTTCTCGCATCGAGTCCTCTGTCTGCGAAGTGGAAATTAGGTATTGGGTTACGCACTATTGGCAAGTTTACAATGAGGTGGCTGACAGTTCATCAGTTCAGTATCGCTTTAAACTGTAAATTAGAGAAACAGAGAGACAGAAATGAAAGGAAGAAATAAAGAAGAAAACTAAGATAGAAAAAGAACATATGGAATACAATTCAAAATAAAAAGTGATATAAGAAACTGGGTCATGTCATAAAAGAATAGAGGGAATTGAAGTACAAGGGGCTGAGTCTCTCTCCCTCTCTGGTGCTCTGCTGTAGAGCAGGTTTTAAACATAAAAAACACTCCATCCTTTTCTGTCTTTAGCTCTTTCCTTCATCTTTTGGTATGTATCATTACGCTGGTCATAATTCTTTTCCTTTCACTCAAGTCTTTTTTCCTTCCATCCCTCTCTCGATCAGGAGTACGTCATGCCATAAAATATGCCCAATCCATTTCTTCTGTCTCTCCTTCAATGTTGTTACTAGCTTCTGCACCTTCCCCACTCTCTGTAAGACTTCATCATATGGGTGAAGTAGAGTGAGGAAATTAAAAAACAACCCCAAAAAACAAATGACAAACAAATATATCATAACATTTGGAATGAAAATGCAAAATATTTACCTGCTCTCTTGTAGAATGGATGTGCTTCCTCTGGTTTGTTCAGGTTTACGTAAGCCAAGGCAATGTTCTCTAGGGTCAACAGGGTGTCCTGGTGTTCAGGCCCACTCGCAGTCTGTAAAACCCAAACAAAAATAGTAATAACAGTGTTTCAGATATCATTATACAGCAGAAGAATAGAATATATATCTAAACGAAACACAAATCACTATACTCATTGTAAAAAGTGGAATGGAATATTAGAATGTTTAAAATAATGCATTATACATCATGTGTATTACATGTACTTCCTACCATGAATGTCTCACAATATTCTTTCTTATTTTCATTGTTTTGTTCTTTTTTTAAACATAATTTTCATTTTACAAATATATCAACAAGATACTGTTACTCTTATATGAATGTGATCAGCCAATTTAATTGTCTACTTTGCTGTTTGTTTAATTCAATAACAAAATCTATCAACAAAAAAGATGGCAGTATTAGTTTATATCACACACATATTCATCGCAGGAGATACTCTCAAGGTGCATACAAAACCACTATTACCCTGACTTTAGCCATGCTGGCATAAGGTTCTGTTGGGATTAAGAAATTACTTTATACATGGTTAGCATTGACAGTGGCAAATACAGATCAATCTTGCACAAAAGGACATTAGTGCCTCAGGTGGACTGGAACCTCCAACATTTTGATCCATAGTCTGAGGACGTATCCCTGAGGTACATCCTGGATACAACCTTTAGGAAATTCATTTCATATCCCGACTCATTTGATGATTCTGATTCCTATTTCTTCACCACAAATATGACTATTTGATAGGATCCTAGAATAGTGACGCTGACGCTAACATGAATAACTGACAGTTTCGAGCAAAAATATGCATTTATCTGTTTTGTTCCATTGTTTCTACGTCTGTTTGGATTAGGCATATATACAAAAAACTATTGGAAATAATTCCCTTGTGGAACGTGTTTTCTTCATTACCTCACTGCCATTAAAATCTTGGATTCCCACCCATTCCCCCAAAAGTTAAAACCTCTAATACTTAAGTCTCATCGCAAAACTGACTCGGTGTGACGGAGACATAAAGCGTGCGATTCGCTGATTGCTCAGTTTGCTCTATGATTCATTATATCTAAGATATCCAGTTACGGTAAGGATTGCTATTGCTTTTCATGCTAGGTTTAGGGTTAGGCCTTAGAGTTAGGTTTAGGTATACATTGTGTTTAATCATGCTTGCAGTTCGGAATTTGTTCAGTGTAGAAAAAAGACAGTAGAGGTGGTCAGAGCATGTGTTGTAACTAAAACCTACAACAGGGCTACATACAATGTCATTCTCTCACCTCGGAAATTTCTAGCGCGTCTTTGGTCATGGCAAGCGCCCTCTCTACTTGATCCACCCTCTGGAGGTAGGAGCCGTAGGACATGTACGTCTGAGCTACTGACGGATGGTTCTTTCCCACTGCGTTGATACGAATCTCTAAAGCTCTGTCGTAGATCAAAAACACAGAATTAGTTGAAAGAAAAGATTTTTGCACAACGACCACAAAGCATTATAGGACTGAGATTTGAAATAAACCTTTTATAAAGGGGCTCTAAATCTTCTAATCTTTTGTCAGCCTGTCTGGTTGTACACAAAGCAAGGTTGAGTGAAGTGCCTGATATAAGGTAGATGAGGTGGTGTTTCTAGTTTTATGACATTTCTATAGGACTGAGATTTGAAACAAACCTTTTATAAAGGGGCTCTATGTCTTCCAATCCTTTGTCGGTCTGTCTGGCTGTACACATAGCAAGGTTGAGTAAGGTACCTCCTACATCAGGTGGCAGCTCTCCAAGGTACACTTCCTCATAGATCTAGGTGACACACAAATTTCACAAAGTATAATGCCTCTTTCATGATTTCAAAGGATGGGTCACTACAGAGATGATTACAATCTTCATCATGAATATCATTACCAGCGGCATCTTACCCTCTTCCTGTTTTTCTTCTTCTCTGCTACCACAGCATCCTCCTCCTCCTCCTAATCATAATTTCTATTGATATCCTCATCACTATCATCATCATCATCGTCGACATCATCACCATAGAAATAGCCATCATCATCATCAACATCGTCATCATTATCAACATAACCATCGTCATAATCATCATCATCTTCATCAACATCAATATGATTATCATCAAGAAAGGTGAGCTAGTAATTGCTCCAGCAACATTTGCCCGGACTGTATTTCATCAAAGCTATAAAATCTATAGCATTAAGGTTAGAAGTATGACTGGGTTTTAGGTTAGGTTTAGAGTTAAGGGTAAGGTATTAAGGGTTAAGTTTAGGGTTAGGGATATAGTATTAAGTCCAGGAAAAGTTAGGACTTTGATCGGTCTATAAAGTGGACTGTGGAGCAATTGTCGCTGGAGCACATGTCTCACAACCTCTTGAACAATACCTTGAGGGATTCTTCAAGGAACTTTCCAGCCTCCGCAAACTCGCCCTGTCTGTAGAGTGTCATTCCAATATTGTTGACTGTGGTAGCCACCAGATCATGGTTGTTTCCAAGGACCTCTCGATGAAGCTCCAGGGTTCGACGGTAGTACTCCTCGGCCTGGCAAAATATATGAAGAAGTATATGGAATATAATTGCCATTCTTTACCCAGGCTTAGGAGACAGGTAACTGGTTGGAACTAAAGTTTGGTGAACAGCCATATGCCTTGTCCATCCAAAACAAAGGTTATTCCCCCACACAGTGAGGATCCTACAAACATGTGAAAGTCAAAGGGGGACTAATCACTCTCCTTCACACAAAATCTGTATCAAGTTGGTGTAAAATATGGAGTATTAGATGAGCTCCCTGTAGCAATTTTCTAAGCCTTGTTCCAACATGACTTGGTAAACCACCTAAAAAACCCTCCGCACCAGAATGTACATGTAGATGCGTCACACATTTCTGTATCATATAACACATAGATAAGTATAAGTGAGTTGACTTTATAGGGGCCTTTGTTATGCTGGTGTACATTTTTCTCACCCCAAATTTTTGCTGCAGTGGTTAACGGGGCAGTTTATGGCACTATTCATAAAATGAGCCTTGAAGGCCACCTCACACTGCACGATCATCCTGCGATCAGATTTTCGAAGAAATAGCAATTGTATTAGGTAGGAAATCTAAACAAACATCATCTTCCCTGATTTAGTTCCAAAATAATGATAGGAATACTAACCACCAAAATTTTAGTGCATTGAACTCTTCTAGTCATAATAAAAGCCAAATTGGCTTCAAATCATAAATGTCACTACGATTCTGAGCCCATTTAGCTTTTCCACTTCTAAGGAAGCATAAAATCCCTTGAAATTGAGATTTTCTTAATCATATGACTATTCAGATCCCCTCAGTCATTATGATTTTACATGTTTGACTGTTACATATCAAATACTATTGCAAATTCTTCAGATTCGAAAATCAGAACATAGTATGTGCGGTGGGCTTTAGGAATATGTACCTCTTTGTACTTGTGCTGCACCTGAGAAACATAGCCCAGGTTGTTCAAGATCACAGCAATGTAGGACTTCCCCCTATCCACTCGATCAACATGCCTATGAAAAAAGAGAGGATAACCATTCATTGCTAATGTCCTTTACAATCTACATGAAGTCTACATCAGTCTATAGACTGCATACTTCAAACAAAATAAAAAAATTAAAATTGAATCACACACAAATTAAATTGATTATCTCTTGATACATGTATGGCAGCAAGATCACCATTACTATGTCCTGCTATTACTTGACTCCCTTTAAAGTGGAATTCCATCCTGATATTAAAGAGAAGGTTGAGTTCTGGGAAGAGGTGA
Organism: Mesocentrotus franciscanus; assembly: GCA_037976565.1. Taxonomy (NCBI): domain Eukaryota; kingdom Metazoa; phylum Echinodermata; class Echinoidea; order Camarodonta; family Strongylocentrotidae; genus Mesocentrotus; species Mesocentrotus franciscanus. The sequence continues at coordinate 24,870,171 of CP137673.1, forward strand.
AAAATAATTTGTGAGCGTTATCATTGTTATTATGCAAGTGTGGAAGAACATCAGATTAAAAATGTTCCCCGAAAAGCATGGCTCTTCAAATGCCTTAATATTCTAAATATGGCATGTAACATCATAAAAATCGGGACGGATTTTTAAGCCACATATTCATGTAGTCCCATATACATCTTTCTGTGTACAGTGCTTGTAACTTTACCAAGACTGTGCCAAATTTCTTATCATTTTGATGATTCCAGAACCTTGCAGTACACACCAATACTTATATGCTAGATGATCAACCTTTTCGGATCGATTCCACAACGTTTCTTTCACAATGCAATCGCATGACCAGAACTCAACTTTATCTTTAAGTTGATTTTAATGGAAGTAGAAAAAGGAGAGAAATAGGTCAGTGAAAGTCTGAGCAAAAACCAATTAAAAATAAGAAAATTATGCATTTTTGAAGGTGAAATCAATCAAACACAAATGGACACAAATCTTGCGGGGTCTTCTATTTGCCCTGTACTAAAAAAATTCAAAATGTTATAATTTCCCTTCAGAAAATGTTCAATCATACATTCACCCTAAATATAATCATTGCAAATATGTTTTTATGCAACCCCTGTATGAAACAAATCTATTCCGTCGTCAATTACTAAATATATAAAAGTTTATAAATTTTCTGTAAAGAGCAAATTGGAGAGGAGCTCCCAAGACACGTCACAGCGTTACCAATTTGTGTTTCACTGATAACAACTTTAAAAATTCATAACTTTCCTATTTTAAATTGGATATTGCTCAAACTTTTCACCAATTTGTTTCTCTCATTTTTCTGCTTTTATCAAAACCAACTTAATATCAGGGTGGAATTCCCCTTTAAAATGTACACCGATGTAGCTCATCCAATAAAATCAAATTTTAGATTTCCTTTGCGTTATACAGTATAGACTTTAAATGCCAACAAAGAGGAGATTAATTATAAGTGGTGCCCAGTATAACAACTCCTTGAATACACATCTCTACATGTACTTTGATTATATCTGCATTGCATAATATTCTAGAAAATAACATGCTTATGGAATTAAAAAAAGTGTTTCCTCACTTTTCTCTTAAGGCCAAAGTTTCTAAGTGGATCGTTGAAGCCTGTTCCAACTTTTCTGCACTGGCGTAGTGACAAGCGAGCTTGGTTTGGAGCTCGCAGTACGAGTTCAGCGCATCAACGCTATTCTCAATATCGGCTTCAGTGTACTGGCTTTTCTGTAAACATAAAGATAAATGTAATCTCAATATGGGTATCTTGGGGGACCATAAGCTACGTATTTTGTTTTCAGCAGCTATAATGTCATTTAATTCAGTGGTCTATGAGAATTTCTTCTACCTATCTTGGTTCTCCATATTCTGAAGCTAAATTGTTGAGAAAATTACAAAGAGCAAATGTCAATAACACACATTTTCAACCTGATATCGATGCCCTTGTCAATTTTGATGGACAAAATGAAAGGGTCTTAAAGCTTGCACATGTGAAATGAAAACAAATTTTAATTTTTAAGCTGACGGATGGGAATTTCACCAAGATTTGTAACCATATGTCAAAAAAGGAACTTAAGTAACAGACATCACTAACTGTTATGCCTTTGCGCTTCGGACTTGTCTTTTCATGTCACAACCTTTCGCTAAGCTACCTACCTAAAGAGAATTATATTTCAGACGTCAAGAAGAGAAATGACTCACATGCATGTTTATAGCTCTGAGTAGCATGGGTTCCATAGATGAACTAAAACCAGCATCACTCAAGAAGTCTGTCAGGCTCACAAGGAGAGGAATCAACTGGAAAATAAATAATTAAAAAGAAGAGGAAAAATCACAATCTTCTGAATTCTTATCAGAATATCACTGGAAAGAAAGGCAGGAAAGTTACAGACCGCAAAAGCTCTGACTCGTCTTACATACTTTAATTCCATTACAATCATTGTGTCATATTTAAAAGAAACTCTCTGTAAGTAGTTGTCATGGAATTGGCAGTCTTAACAATTTAGGAATGTTACAGTTCACAAAATGCTCTGGCATTACAGCATATAACTCCATGACACTATCTTGGAGTTGCATAGATATCAAAGGAACTTTCTTAATTTTCACAAAATGGGTTGTTAACGATTCAGGAACACCCCCGTTGCCATGAATTTGGCTATCATGAGCAAATTATGAAGGATGCAAGGTCACCAAAGTTTCTGGTCTTCCGGTGAGGAATTCTTTGACAGTTTGTGGATTTGACTATTAAAGGAACTTCTGTAACCGTCTTGAAATGGGCCAGTGTATACAACTCACAAAGCACAAAGCAGCACTAGTGTTCTTTGGCAAGACATTAATCTACATTTGCCACTCTCCACCCAGGTGAGATTAATGGGTACCAGGTAGAAAGAAATTTCTTGAATGCTTTAGGGCCTTATCATGGCAACTCAACTACAGCCATGGTAAAAATGTGATACTTTACATTAAGCACTAATTAAATAGCTGTGCTACATGTATATAAATAGACATATTATTATCAATATAGAGATCACAAAAGGTTGTGGTCTTACAGCGTGTAATTCTATTACACCCATCAAAATATAGCCTACCTGTTGAGCAGGGGGTGTGGCATGATCCCCGCCCCCTCCTACGCCTTCGTTCTGAAGATAGAGCAGGGCAACCTGATCATCGACCGCTGACAGGAGTCTCTCGACGATGGCATCGCCGCTGAGCTTTGTTGTCGTCCAGTAGCTCATCAGATCATACTTGGCTTGACCCCTTGATAGAGATCACACAGAATTATAATAAAAAATCAAATGTTATGGAAAATTAGGTGTACAGGATTTGTATTATAAGATCGAACAAGTTTTAAAGATCTAATAAATTTTAAAGATGTAAGATCTAGTAAGTGACAACTTTTATATTAAACATTTACGTATTTACACATACATGCAGATAGAATCCTGGCATTTTGAATGGCCAACTTTTGCCCATCACCCAACCTACATAAATTATATTACCATTCACTGCACTTTTGTGCAACCATTTCATTTTTGTCCGCAAGTGGATAATGCACATTTGATCACAGGATATTGCATGTTCAATCCTATTGACCCCATTCATTGGTGTGAAAAATAGTTTGTGGAAATTCAATGTTCATCACGTACAGGGAGACGTAGCATTTTAAGCCACCAATGCGCAGTTTGGTGGCCGAACTTTGTGCTTATGTTCACATTGTGTGCTTACTGGGAAGACAGTATGCATTATGCTGATCAACATTATAAGGGAAGTCCACCCTGATATTAAATTGGTTTTTATAGAAGCAGAAAAATGAGAGGAACAGGTCAGTGAAAGTTTGAGTCAATTCCTATAAAAAAAATAAAAAAGTTATGAATTTTTGAGGTTGCGATCAATGAAACACAAATTGACTTCTTTGTTATTGATCACGGAATAGATTTTTTCCATACATGGGTTGAATAGAAAAATATTTGAAATAATTATGTTTAGGGTGCATGTATGATTGCAAATTTTCTTGAGGGAACATACAAATTTCAGATTTTTTTAGTATAGAGCAAATGGGAGGGGAGCTTGCAAGCTACGTCACAGAGTTGCCAAATTGTTTTTGATTGATCGTAACTTCAAAAGTTCATAACTTTCTTATTTTCAATCTGAATTCCCTCAAACTTTCACTGACCTGTTCCTCTCATTTTTCTAGTTCTATTAAAACAAACTTAACATCAGGGTGGATTTCCCTTTAAAGCTGACATTCTAGGACAATAAATGTCCATTAATTTGGTACCTTCGGCAAGCCTATGTTATTTCTAAGTTGTTCATTTACATAGCATATCACAAAAAGATACAAATTTCTGCTATTTTGTTTCAAAGGCTGAAAAGCCCAATAATTCATAACTCTATGTACAATTCTTCACCTTCCCCTAATATTTCATAGTATAAATATCAATTCACTTTTTTAGAATTATGACATAAACATGCCAACGATGCGCTATTAGTCGATATTTTCACCATAGACGTTCGGTCTAGCTAGCTTTACACATATACGTAATACAAGTACGGTACATAGTATATAAATATATCAATTGATAATGGCTGGAGAGTTTGACCAGAACGATCTTTTTATGGATTTTGAAGAGTTTATGGAGGAACTTGAAAGTAATGAAGGAGAAAGGGACGAGAGTGCATTGTGAGATATTCCAAATTCCGACACCGGTGGTCACTGATCGAGGAGCAGGTCTCTGTCGCTCACACTCGCTTGCAATTGCCGATATACAGATACCTAGCGCTCGTATGTTCCACAAGCCGCCGAGAGCAGCGGCCTGGTCTTACCTGCCGATTCCGTTCGCTTCACGAATGTTCGTGCAAGAGCCGCATCACTCGCGGATGAATATCGTTCAATCACTAGTCATATAGACGTCGTCAGCTAAATAGAGGAAGCTTGATCTCGTTCAAGTTTGATATATATTTTTAAAAAATATTTAACTGGTACTGTATCCTTTTTAGAGGCAGTCACACACATCCATGATAATTACGGTCACAGTTCTAGGCCTATTCGTTTCACAAAACTGCTCGATCCTGTACCTTATCTGATGACAACTGATTAAGTACACCCGCTTATTCATACGTGCATATGATTTAACCTTGTTTCCCAAGCAGTAAACCCGTCTTAATACTCTACCAAAAAGGATAATGTGAGGATATAACAAGAAATCAGCGACTGGAAAACGTTGCTTAGTTATTCTTCATTCAAATATAAACAGAAAATCTATCACATAAACTCGTTAACAAGAAAAATTCTAAGCTCTGACAGGATAGCATTTACGTGGGCATATCATTGGCAATCACTCTCACTAAGCCCAACATCCCGGTTGTGACGTCTAGAATAGAGGACCCGGTTTCTCCGTGCATTTCCGCGTTTCCGACTTCGAGATTTTGGTGGAGTTTACTTCACTATTCACTATTCTGAACTTGTTTTGTCGGTTGAACACCATTTAGTGTTATTCTGGGGGTTAAAAGCTTTCTATTGATGTAATTATCTCAATATTTGGGATTGCCTTAGAATGTCAACTTTAAATGAATTCTGGTGCTAACAACATAGATTTCCTGCAAATTCATTGTACCAAGAGACGATGGTACCTTTCCTACCAGATCTCTCTGTCATGACAACTTACTTTGACAGAGCAGAGAACATGTTCATTGCAGACAGACATTCTACCAGTTCACTTTGTTGACCAGACTTCTCCAGTTGCCATGGTAACTCATCAGCTATGCGATGCGGAACGGGTGTGTCAAATCTCTGGTCCAATTCCTAATGATCGAAAAAAGAAAAGGTTTCATTAACAGTATAGTATACCTCCACAACGGTATACCACAATAATAATAAATTTACTTTCTAGCCTGGAATTGGTTCAAAGATGACTATATTAATTCATTCATTATATTATTCGATGACAAAATATCCAAACCATCCATTCTACTTTCCCAGTCCTTGTCATCACTGCTCATACTCATACGCTTCCAATTACTTTTCCTGCTCTCCCTTCTTCCTATTTTTCTTCTTCATATTCACAAATTTTTGACATCTCCATCATCTACTCTTTAAATCTTTGTTGCATTGCTTTAATAATGAATGATACCAGTACTCAAACCAGAGACATCCTAGCTAAAGTCAGAGATGCTAATATCTTCTCAAAATCCTTGTAGCTAACCTCAAATGCTGCCATGAAGTGGTTTATGATGATTTGTCTGTAAGGTTTCTGACTCACAGGAGAAGGACAGAAATGTCTCTCCACTGCTTCTGCGAGTTCACTATAGGCAAGCCTGTATTGTATTATAAAGAAGAGATATCCGCTTGATATAAATGTATCACACAATGTCTATTCTTATAAATAAACCCACATTCCCTGGGTTTTACTTTTATCACCTTTCTGCCAGATGGAATGAGTTCTTTCTACCCCCTCCCCACCCCACCACATAAAATTCATTTCTAAACTCAATCTGTGCAAAAGAATTGGTGAGGGAAGGTAGTCTTTACACTACAGATTCAGTTAAATTATAAAGACCAGGATCTAAAGGAAACAAGAGTAGAAGACTATTAAAATTTCAACTACATGTAAAGCACCTTTACCATCATTGTTTCTTCAAAGGTGTAGTGTGAAAATAGAACAAACAAAACAAACAAAACAAAAAAACAAACAACAACAAAACTGCAAGAAACATTTATCTAACAAAGTTCAAACTAATACACAATAGTTATAAAATGTATAATTGGATTCCCCCTGTATATTTAATAGGAAGTTGTAGGCTACAGGAATGTTTTATACTACATTATGAATTCCACAGATATACAGTTGTTTCATAACAAAAGAGGAATATATATCACTACCTGTAGAGACCTTCTGCCTCTAGAAGGAAGTCATCCATGGCAAAGTAGAGGGCAGACCATTCCTTATTGGTTGGTTTCACCATAGCCTTCAGTTCATTTTCCGAGAGACCACGATGACCGAGCAACAGACAGCACATCACCTAGGACAGGTACAGATAAAAGCTACTATGTAGAGATGTCATATTCAAGTGGTTTAAACATTTAACTGGAGATGCGAAGGTCTTTGGTTCAAGCCTCGGCCCAACACTACTGTCTTTTGGCAAGGCATTGATCTACATTTGCCACAATGAATACCGGTAGAAAGGAATTTCTTACGTGCCGTGAGCACCGAATTCAGTAGTCTAGCTAGAGTCAGGGTAATACTGGAGCACCTTGAGCACCTTGCATGGTGGATAGGAGTGCTTAATATGTATCCAGTTTGTCTTTTGCAACTGCATGTTGAAAAAAAGTCCAGATTTGTTTCTTTCTTTTCTATATATTGTCTGTTTGGAGCCGGAAGGGCATACTTTCACATACTTCAACATAGACGTAGCGTCCTTCTGGCTCTGAACAGATGATAGTGTATAAAACTTTAATTGTGAAATTTGCTTGAGAGACCATCCCCTGTACAGAAAAAAAGCATCTGTCTTTCTAGGCAACATGTTATATTTCCCATGAACAATCTTGCTCACTGAAACGTGTACTCAAATACCCTGTACAGAAAGACCACTTGCACGATGCTGCTTTCTTCCTTGAGCAGTGTTTGATAAACAGGTTCCACTGTAAGGCCTAAAAAAAAAATAAGATGTTGTATTGCCCTTTAGGTGCCGTAACATGGGTCGGTCAGTCGGAAATCTTTTTTTTCTTTTTTTAAACTTTTTTTCAGTTTCTTTTTTTTCCTCCGTCTTTGGGCTGATATTTCTCAGTTTTGAATGCATTAATTTTTTTTCTCCTTCTTTGGGCTGATATTTTTCAGTTTTGAATTCTTTAATACACATTTTTCTATTCATTAAACATTTTTTTCATCTAAAATATGGTAAAAAAAAAAACTTTTTTAAATAGCCGACCGTAGATTTCAAGATTTTTGGGTCGGTTGCATAGGGCAATACAACATCTTTTTTCTTAACACCTAATAGGCTGTGCAGAGAGAAAGGAATTGGGCTCTGTTTCATAAAACCTGTTATCAATAACATGTAACTATCACTGTTATAAGCTACTGAAATTGTTGCATTTGATCGGCTGAGAGCAAATTTGTCATAGAAATTCAGCATTTGTTATTGACAACAAGTTTTATGAAACAGGGCCCTGGGCCCGTACTCCTGGGCCCGTACTCAATAAACTTCTAAGACATTTTCCTTAAGTCTAAGAAAATGTCTAAGAATTTGTCTAGGTTAAGAAAGTTGCCTTAGCCATATTCTAAACATGTAAAACAGTTTGTCTTTGCTAAGACGACAGATAAGACAAATTCTTAGACCCGATGACGTCATGTTGGAAAGTCAAGTTGGTCGAGCCGAGCGACTTAATTGCAGCTCAATTTGCCTGTGCAATATGCATGTTAAAATAAAAATCGCACCGCACAAAATTATACACAAAACATATGGGAGATAGTGTATGGGAGGAATGATGCTCACAGAATTGTTTTGGGCTTGACTGACACCAAATTATTAGTAAGGCAGTCTAGTCAAGAGCCCCTGATCTAGATCGAACATCCACCGTAAGTTTTTAATACTTTTCTTTCAAACATCTTCTTATGCCGCGGCTAGGGTCCATGAAGTTAGCGCCGCCGCTAGCCGGTCGGCCGGCCTGCGCTAGCATTGGAGCTACCCATGCATCGTATACTGCTATACTATAGCTAGCCTAAAATTAATCAAATACTAGTAGCTAACCTTTATCAGACTTATAATGTAATAACAACTGTTGTCTCACCTAACATTATGTCGATGTCGGATGACACATGATTCCCTGTTTCCATATTTTAATGCCAATTATGACTAAGAGATGACAGCTATATCCTAATAATATATTAAAAGTAGTGTTATGAAGGCGGCCTAGATCTAGATATGCCGAATCGATCGTGTATTACAAACAAACATTTAACAAATACCATATATGGCGCTCCTGATCCTGCACGCTGTGCTGCCGACGCTGTATACGCGAAGCTTTCGTTGATATAGGTCAACTGATAACCTGCGCTCGCGCTGCATGCATGTTCGCATCATATCCCTATGTTTTTTCATTCCATTTGATCGAAACCCAAAGCAACATTGAGTGCTGCAGCACTGCCGGTGCCGAAGCCCTATTTAAGCATCCTCAGTAGTATGCTTAAATATAGGGTAGATTTCTTACTTATCTTAGATATCTCGAGTGTATAGAATACAACATGCTATTTCAGCTCTTTTTTCTTAGATAAAATCTAAGAATTCTTCTTACCCTTAAGGCAAAGTTCTTAGCCCCCAATGCTTTTATAGAATACACATTTTGCTAAGACTTTTTCTTAGCCAAAATTTAAGAAAAAGTACTTAGATTTCATGCTTAAGAAGTTTATTGAATACAGGCCCTGGTTCATAATAATTCATTTTCATACCTCTTTCACTAGATGCTTTCCTTCAGGGTTGTAGTCTCTTTCCAGCCTCTCCAGGAATTTGACAAACAGATCCACAGTACTATGATGGATAGAATTTAAATATCGGGGGCAAATAAATACCATTTCTTGGAAATTGAACTAGAGAACAGGCAAACTTGACTTTTTTGTGCAATATCACTTTCAACTCACAAAAGAAAAACAAACAAACAAAAATTAGGAGGAAATTACTTTGGCAAAATGAACTGAAGATATATATGTAATGTAAACCATTAACTAAATTAGGGAGGTAATCATAATTGTTTTTTAAGTATCGCATAATATCTAAAAACTATTCAAAAAGTTTCCTATCATCAGCTATCTCCATACAATACACCTTTTCACGGTTACAAAAGTGCGCATGCTCAGACATGGGTGCCATCTTAATTTAAGATAAACAAACCATTGACCTCTAGAGGTCAGGGTTTCTGCGTAATTAAGATAGCCCATGCAAATATGATGTGGCGCACAGCGCAGGCATCTGAAAACATTGATGACATCACTGCCTGCGCTGTGCGCTCATCATTTTGCATGGGCGCTATCTTAATTATGCGTAAACCCCTGACCTCTAGAGGTCAATGGTTTGTTTATCTTAAATTAAGATGGCGCCCTTAACCGTGAAAAGGTGTATTAAAAACAAATTAAACAGTCATTTACTTCATAGCTAGGAAGACTATTTCTTGAGCATTTATTTCAGATTACAACAATTGAAAATAAAAATCTGTAAACATTTCATGTGTATGATACACATCCAACATTTCAAACATATAAAACTGAAGATAGCAAGAGAGAGAGAGAGAGAGAAAGAGAGAGGGAGGGGGAAGTGGGAGCATAAGAGAGAGAGAGGTATATAGGGGGTGGAAAAGAGAGGAGACAGAAAGAAAAATCAAGAATTAGAGAGAAGAGGGAGTGAATAAAGAAAATAAGAAAGAAACATGTTAGTACAAAATTTTAATTAAAACAAATATTAAACTAGATGGAACTTCGACTGCGCGCAGTTAAAAATGATGCCTCCGCCATAGAGCAATTTTACAAACCAAACTGGAAGCAATTTTTAAAATTCAAGTTTGATTGTAATCCATCTGTTGGTTCTTATGATAATGCGTTCACAAGCTATTTACAGGCATACATAATGAGCCCCATGACCTTTGACCTCACGACCCTAAAATCTAATCAGTTCATTGGCTCTGCAAGATATACATGTCTTGAGTTTGATGGTAATCTGTCTATCGGTTCTCACGATAATGCGATCACAAGCTTTTTTTAAAATACATAATTAGCCCTGTGACCTTTGACTTTGACCTCGTGACCCCAAAATCTAATCAATTCATTGGCTCTGCAAGATACATACATGACCCAAGTTTGGTGGTAATCCATCAATCGGTTCTTGAGATAACGTGATCACGAGCCATTTTTGCATACATAATGAGCCCTGTGACCTTTGACCTTTGATCCTGTGACTTCAAAATCTAATCACTTCATTGGCTCTGCAAGATACATACATGACCTACATGACCCAAGTTTGGCGGTAATCCATCAATCGGTTCTTGAGATAATGTGATCACGAGCCATTTTTGCATACATAATGAGTCCTGTGACCTTTGACCTTTGACCTCGTGACCCCAAAATCTAATCAATTCATTGGCTCTGCAAGATACATACATGACCTACATGACCCAAGTTTGGCGGTAATCCATCAATCGGTTCTTGAGATAACGTGATCACAAGCTATTTTTGCATACATAATGAGCCTTGTGACCTTTGACCTTTGACCTTGTGACCCCAAAATCTAATCAGTTCATTGGCTCTGCAAGATACATACATGACCCAAGTTTGGCGGTAATCCATCAATCGGTTCTTGAGATAACGCGATCACGAGAACAGGACGTATGTACAGACGTACGGACGTACGTACGGACGGACGGACAACCAGAAAACATAATGCCTCCGGCTACTTTGTAGCGGAGGCATAAAAACAGAAAAACCCAACAAATCTTCACCTTGAGGATGTCAGTAGGGTGTCAATATACTCATCAAGCTCAAAGAAAGAGCCGAAACTACACAACTCCTAAAAAGTGTGAGACACAGCAAAAAGTGAAAAAACATGCAAATTGGTTAGGACACTTGAAAATTAGAATTGGAGGTCATTCACGACTTCAAGTTGGATTAAAGAAAAGGTTAAAAACAAGAAGTGTAGATCAGTGCAATTTTGATCAAAATGTGATGAAGACAAGAAAGTTATGTAGTTTTAACGTTGTGATCAAACACAAATTGCCTACACTGCGATTCTTTTGTAAGTAGCTTTCTATTTGTCTCATTAACATTTTTTGTAAGTGTTAATTCTCTCAAATTACAGATTGCAAGTATATGCATGCATCATTTTTCGTGCAGAGGTATTTTCTAGAGGGGTTAGCACTTCTGAATGGGCCTTTATCAAACATTTTTTTATTCACCCTTCAAAATAATGCCTTTCTACATGATTTCCCCAAAATCTAGTACCAGTCATGTATCAACTCACCTGCAGAAGGATAAAGAGATAGAGTGGATTACCAGTCTCTGCGTTCCCTATAACCTTCTCCATCTGCTTCAGTGACAGCTCCTTCCCTCGCACCATCAGCATGCCCTTTGTGACCTTTGTCCTTAGGTCAGGGGTCAACTGACGGACCTCCAGGGAGTCGAAGTGGCGTTCATCGAGCAGCTCCTTGATGTTCCTGGTGTCCGAGTTGGACGTTGAGAGGAGGAAGAGGACTTTGGAGGAGGTCATCTTTGGCAGCCAGTAGAGTTCCTGTTTGAAACACAAAAGGTATCCTTGGAAACAAATGTAGCTCTAGATTCTGCCACTGTTTTACAGCTTATGGCAATTGCTTGATGATACATTTCACAAACTTATTTGTACTTAGTCAGAACATTGTAAAACATGCATTTTAGTGTCTTGAAAAAAGATAATTTAATGATGGTAGTTGACATCCTCACGCACTGTGGAGTGTGGACAATACATTGTGATAACACAAGATTCTCTAAGTCATTCCTACTCTTCGTTAACTGAAATATTCAAAACAGTTATTTCCTGCCAATATTGAATAGTTTCAAACTATGGTATAATAAGTCTAAGTGTAAGTCTCACTAAAGACAGTATAAACATGTGCAAAATGATTAATCATAATATTTTGATACGTTATATCTCCCTCTGCTTCTTTTCATTTTATGACCTACCACGGGAAGTTGTTTTTTCCGGAAGTTTTAGAAGGGATCTGTTGAAACAATAACAAACAGTATCTAAACAGACTACATAAACACAAGCAAAAATACTACTAAATATTTTATTTTCATTTTTGTCATTGTAAGTTTCATCATCCTACCTTCATAGCCCTGCCTCCATCATCCATTTTGTTGAGCGCATCGATGACGATGATGACCCTGATATTGAATGATGATGCATCGCTGACAAGCCTCTGAAGGAGTTTCCTCATCCCTCTCACATCCTCAGACCCTTCCTTCTGTTTCTCGTCTCCAACATGGTAGTCTGGTCTTAGGGTGATCAGGTCTTCTAAAATTTGGTAGCACAGGTGCTTCAAGAGGTCCAATTCACCTGTATGATGTGGCAGTATATATACTTGTAAGGATATGTTAATACTAAATTAATAATGTTAATATTACCAATCATATTGACTTCTTGTACAGCACTCACATCCATCATCAAGTTGCTGAAGGCACCAAAATATTGTCCTGGATTTCAGCTAGAATAATGATTTTGATGTTCACAGCACACAAAGAATTTTTTTCTTTCTACCAGCTACACATTGACATGTGCTAGACCTGGGTGGAGAGTGGAAATGTACATGTAGGTATGAATGCCTTTCCACTGTGACAGACTGTTCAAGCAACTCTGGGGAAAAGGAACTATTGAACATTTCTTTTGTAATTGCCATTTTAGTAAAAGGTATTTGGCTTAATGTAGGAGAGTGGCTATCTTCACATACTTTCTGCCTTAATTGCACCCCTAAAAATATAATGTTTGGTTATAAAGAAGAGTGAGATGATGTATTAAACTGTATACCTCTCGTAAAGCAACAACTATCCTTTTCCAGAGTAAATAGGACATTCCTGATTTTCATTAAATAAAAGATATCAATAAATACATATTATAAGGATGAGCAGTACATTTATGTTACAAATAGAAAAAGAAATGAGTTCTCTTTAAGATGGCTTATGTTGGAGCATGTTTTTGAAATATGTATACAAATATTGTTTTGATATTGGTTGTATAAAATGTAAATGTGATTTTTAATTTTTAATTATAAAATAAAACTTGCCCATTAGGCCAAGGTATGGAGAAAAAAATACTCTGGGTCAATTTTCAACCAACCAAAAGTCAATTAATGTATTCAATTACCACTTTAACTCATGCCAGGAACAACTGAACTTCAATTTCAGTGTAAAGGGATACTCACGGGTACTGTTGCTGGTACATCCAATAAAATGCACTGCCAGTATGTCATCTGGAGAACTCTCCCGGTGTCTTTCTATCCAGTTGGCTAGGACGCAAGACTTTCCAGATCCTATTTTCAAGTAAACACGGAACGGATGACTTTCATAGCATATCACTGCTCTAGTTCTACAGAAGCTGTTGATGGCTAGGCGCGTGGTCAACAAGTGTAACTAAACAAACAATAATAAATTTCTTGTACAAAAATATAATCAATAATAAATAGGAACTTTGTGTACAAATTATTAACAGAGAAATTAAACAGCAGGTTCTTGTTTTCTGTTAAGTATATTACATTTAGAAAGTAGAGAACTTGTAAATGCTTTACTTCCCATGTTGAAAATAGTGAAGTGAGGCCACACTGAGAAGGTTCTCCTTGAATAGTTTTTTTTTTCAATTGAGGAAATGTTTTAATACTGGCAACAAATATCCTCAGCTCAATTGTGGAGTGCCAAGAGTGTCAAGTCTGACAGACATGAGTGCAAAACAAGAAACCCACTATTATTATCATTATTATTATGTTCACGATATTATTTGACTTCAAGAACTAATTGCAGAAAGAAGTTTTTACCTGCATCACCAAGCAGAAGAAGTGACTTCCCTGCATCCTTTCCTTCTTCTCCTCCTCCTCCATTCAGAGCACGTCTGTCTATCTCCTCCAAGTATGCCTCTCCTCCCACCAGCTTTCCTCCCATCCCACGACGAGTGATGAGGAAGGTCTCGTGCTGGGCGTGTTCCTTCTCCATCTCACTGCTCTCTGCCTCCGTCTGGCCCAGGAGCTTCTTCAGGTGTGCGTGAACCGTCTCAAACATCAGCCGAGCACCAACCTCAGGGGTAGGGTAGCTCATATCTATAGCAAGACACTAAAGAGAAGAGATCAACAAATAAATCAAATCAGGAGTTGGAGCTGGGGAACATGTAGGTGCCTATATTTGCAACATAAAGATTTGTGGAAGGATGGAGAATTCACATTAGTGTTCTCAAGAAGATTTATACATATTTTGTACATTTTTATTTATTTATACATATTTTGGTGAATTACGATGAGATGATCGTTTGCTAACTACTAGTGGCTATTAAAGTCTTTCCATCATATAAAAACGATGTATTTCACTACAAAGTGCATATAAAATACATAACTGACCATTCAATGTATCAATGTGACTAAATGATTACTAGTTGCCAATTCTTTTTATACATCACTTTTTAATTGTTATCAAATCACAATTATGCCACGTTTCCTGATTTAATTAGCTAATTTAAAATATTCAAATTACATACCTTATCTTCTGTCTTCTTGACCCTTTGCTTGAGGTCATCTAAGAATTCGCAGCATGGGGTCCATCTGATATGGCCTTGAACTTCCTCTGACTCCTCTCGTCTCCTGATGCAATGCATTCGGCAAGTTTGGCATCGTCATAAGCCTGAGAATGGAAAGTTAGCATTGTTAGTCTACACAGCAATCTGTTCTCAATATATTTCTTGCAATTTTAAGGTAAATAGAACCGCTACTGGGAAGGGCAATAAACTAGGGAAGTATGAGGAAGAGAAGGCTATACCTTGTCTCTGAAGAAGAAGCATGCAGGTCTTTGTCCAGGATTGTCTAGGTGACCGTGGAGGAACTCCAGCTCAGTGACGGCCCGGTCCCTGTAGGACTTCAGCCAGGGGTAGTGGGGTAGGGCATGGTCAAATGTCTTCTGCAGGAATTCATCTTTAGCTCCATGCCATCCATAGCGCTGGTTAGACACACAAAATAGATCAAAATGTTATTTAGAATTTGGCTTTTGTTTCTTTGTTCTATATTTTTTCCTTCTTCTTGCAGTGCTAACTTGACAGAGAGAACAAAGCATGCATAACAAATTTGTTCATAAACACTAAACATATTTGACAGTTTCAAGAAAAAATGATAAATGTGTTGTATGTTCAAAACATTCATCCTGTTAGATGCTTTCTGTGTCCTCTCTGGCAGATTGGCACTGCAAGATGAAGGAAAAAACATATTTAAAAAAACACGAACAAAAAAATTGCATTATAACATCAATATTTAATGAAATAATTTCCCAAATATTTGGCCTTCTGGGTCATATTGGTGTCTTCAACGCTTCAGCTTGATTTTCCATACCCCCCATGAGTTTGGGTGGAGTACAGTTAATTTGCCGAGCAGTATAATTCCTCTTTGTAGATAAGTGAGCTTTAGAGATAATGAAAAAATATAAGAGAAACTGTGTAGAAGATAATCTGAGAGTCTGATTACAAAGCAAATTGGTTCAAAGTGTCATGTCTCAAGTATGATAGCATTTCAAGACCAATCATTTTAATTCGAATTGATACTGTGATATTCTTCTTCTTCTTCAGTAGCAGTACAGGCCACCGTCAGGTGTATTGTCGTACTGTTGAGGTGCAGTGCAGATGTGTGTACAATGTCTGATAACGGGTACAGTTAACTGGGTGCGAGTAAAAACAACTACCGTTTTAGCGGAGCTGGGTCTTTGTGCCTCTAGCTTGAAGGTGTTAGCAGAGGTACAATTGACGGTGTTCTGAGGAGGCAGTTCCAGAGTCTTATAGCATCCGGGAAGAAGCTCCTCTGGTAGACCAGCGTTCGAGCAAAAGGAACTACTATCTTCTTGGAATGCCCTCTGAGCAGGGATGTAGATGGAGTGAGGGAAGTGTGTGGGATGTCTATCAGCGAGTTGGTGATGCGATAGACCATCACCACCTTAGCCTGCGCCCTGCGTTCTTGTAATGATGGCCACTTGAGCTGGTTCAGCATGGCTGCTACGCTGCTTGTCCTGCGGTGGTCATTGAAGATGAAGCGGACATATCGTCGTTGAACCATTTCAAGCTTCTTGATGTTTGCTTGCGTGTGAGGGTCCCATATAGGCCTGAGTCATTACGGTTTTTTTGCTAAACGTTTAACCGTTAAAAGAAAACGGGCGGTTTCGTTTAACCGTTATGAAAATACACGTATTTTTACATGTATGTAAATTCTCAAGTATTCAGTCATTTCGAACAAGACATATCATGTAATCATGTTCATGAAAAGAGGCTTAAAATGGAACTAAAAAACGAGACTTCGTTGCCGATACAGAGGTCTAAAAACAATAATTAATGGCGGGACTTTGTTGCCGATACGGAGGTCTAAAACAATAATTATTGGCGGGATTTTGTTGCCGATACGGAGGTCTAAAAACAATAATTAATGGCTTGACTTTGTTGCCGATACGGAGGTCTAAAACAAAAATTAATGGCTTGACTTTGTTGCCGATACGGAGGTCTAAAAACAATAATTATTGGCGGGACTTTGTTGCTGATACGGAGGTCTAAAACAATAATTATTGGCGGGACTTTGTTGCCGATACGGAGGTCTAAAAACAATAATTAATGGCTTGACTTTGTTACCGATACGGAAGTCTAAAACAATAATTAATGGCTTGACTTTGTTGCCGATACGGATGTCTAAAACAATAATTAATGGCTTGACATTGTTGCCGATACGGAGGTCTACAAACAATAATTAATGGCGGGATTTTGTTACCGATACGGAGGTCTAAAAACAATAATTGGCTTGACTTTGTTGCCGATACGGAGGTCTAAAACAATAATTAATGGCTTGACTTTGTTGCCGATACGGAGGTCTAAAACAATAATTATTGGCGGGACTTTGTTGCTGATACGGAGGTCTAAAACAATAATTATTGGCGGGACTTTGTTGCCGATACGGAGGTCTAAAAACAATAATTAATGGCTTGACTTTGTTGCCGATACGGATGGCCCCCTAAAAACAATAATTAATGGCTTGACTTTGTTGCCGATACGGAGGTCTACAAACAATAATTAATGGCGGGATTTTGTTGCCGATACGGAGGTCTAAACTCTAAAAACAATCATTATTGGCGGGACTTTGTTGCCGATACGGAGGTCTAAAAACAATAATTAATGGCGGGACTTTGTTGCCGATACGGAGGTCTACATAAAATAATTATTGGCGGGACTTTGTTGCCGATACGGAGGTCTACAAACAATAATTAATGGCTTGACTTTGTTGCCGATACGGAGGTCTACAAACAATAATTATTGGCGGGACTTTGTTGCCGATACGGAGGTCTAAAAACAATAATTAATGGCTTGACTTTGTTGCCGATACGGAGGTCTAAAACAATAATTATTGGCGGGACTTTGTTGCCGATACGGAGGTCTAAAATAATAATTATTGGTGGGACTTTGTTGCCGATACGGAGGTCTAAAACAATAATTAATGGCTTGACTTTGTTGCCCATACGGAGGTCTAAAACAATAATTAATGGCTTGACTTTGTTGCCGATACGGAGGTCTAAAACAATAATTAATGGCTTGACTTTGTTGCCGATACGGAGGTCTAAAAACAATAATTATTGGCGGGACTTTGTTGCTGATACGGAGGTCTAAAACAATAGTTATTGGCGGGACTTTGTTGCCGATACGGAGGTCTAAAAACAATAATTAATGGCTTGACTTTGTTGCCGATACGGAGGTCTAAAACAATAATTAATTGCTTTACTTTTTTTGCCGATACGGATGTCTAAAACAATAATTAATGGCTTGACATTGTTGCCGATACGGAGGTCTACAAACAATAATTAATGGCGGGATTTTGTTGCCGATACGGAGGTCTAAAAACAATTATTGGCTTGACTTTGTTGCCGATACGGAGGTCTAAAACAATAATTAATGGCTTGACTTTGTTGCCGATACGGAGGTCTACAAACAATAATTATTGGCGGGACTTTGTTGCTGATACGGAGGTCTAAAACAATAATTATTGGCGGGACTTTGTTGCCGATACGGAGGTCTAAAAACAATAATTAATGGCTTGACTTTGTTGCCGATACGGAGGTCTAAAACAATAATTAATGGCTTGACTTTGTTGCCGATACGAATGGCCCCCTAAAAACAATAATTAATGGCTTGACTTTGTTGCCGATACGGAGGTCTACAAACAATAATTAATGGCGGGATTTTGTTGCCGATACGGAGGTCTAAACTCTAAAAACAATCATTATTGGCGGGACTTTGTTGCCGATACGGAGGTCTAAAAACAATAATTAATGGCGGGACTTTGTTGCCGATACGGAGGTCTACAAACAATAATTATTGGCGGGACTTTGTTGCCGATACGGAGGTCTACAAACAATAATTAATGGCTTGACTTTGTTGCCGATACGGAGGTCTACAAACAATAATTATTGGCGGGACTTTGTTGCCGATACGGAGGTCTAAAAACAATAATTAATGGCTTGACTTTGTTGCCGATACGGAGGTCTAAAACAATAATTATTGGCGGGACTTTGTTGCCGATACGGAGGTCTAAAACAATAATTATTTGTGGGACTTTGTTGCCGATATGGAGGTCTAAAACAATAATTAATGGCTTGACTTTGTTGCCGATACGGAGGACTACAAACAATAATTAATGGCGGGATTTTGTTGCCGATACGGAGGTCTAAAAACAATAATTAATGGCTTGACTTTGTTGCCGATACGGAGGTCTAAAAACAATAATTAATGGCTTGACTTTGTTACCGATACGGAGGTCTAAAACAATAATTAATGGCTTGACTTTGTTGCCGATACGGAGGTCTAAAAACAATAATTATTGGCGGAACTTTGTTGCCGATACGGAGGTCTAAAAACAATAATTAATGGCTTGACTTTGTTGCCGATACGGAGGTCTAAAACAATAATTATTGGCGGGACTTTGTTGCCGATACGGAGGTCTAAAAACAACAATTAATGGCGGGACTTTGTTGCCGATACGGAGGTCTGAAAACAAATGAATCGGCGTCAATGTGCCGATGCAAATATGAACAAATATTAAGGACAAAAACAACACGCATGTAACAAACTGCAAGAAAATAACGGTTAAACGGAGCGAGAAATGCTAAACGGTTTTGATGAATGCGGTCGTTTAACCGTCGGTTAAACGTTTTGACTCGGGCTTAGTCCCATATGATGCTGGCATACTCCATGATTGGTTGCAGGAGAGTGTTGTAGCACAGCACTTTTACCTTTCTGGGGCATGGTCGGATATTCCTTTGAAGAAAGGCACGGGTGGAGTTGGCCTTTTTGGTGACAGTGTTGATGTGTTGGTTCCAGCTGAGGTTCTTCTGCAACTCGACACCTAGGTACTTCGCTGTATTTTTGTCATCTAGGGTCTGTCCGTGGATGGAGTAGGATTTGATGATGGGTTTGCGTTTATTGGTGACATAGAGAACCTGACATTTCTGTGGGTTGAATTCCATCAGCCAATCACGCTCCCATCGTTGGAGCGAGTCGAGATCCTCTTGGAAAAGGAGGGCATCTTCCTCTGTCTTGATGTTGCTGTATAGCATACAATCATCAGCGAAGAGTCTGGCTGTAGAGTTTGGGGAGAGGTACTCTGGCAGATCGTTGATGAAGAGGAGAAACAGCATTGGGCCGATAACACTGCCTTGCGGGACACCAGATGTTACTTGGCTGGTGTTGGAGATGGATCCTTCCAGTACAACCTTTTGGGTCCTGTTACTCAGGAAGTCAGAAACCCATGTGTGTGTGTGTTCCCGGATTCCATAGAATTGAAGCTTGTGTAGCAGCCTTCCATGGGGAACCTTGTCAAATGCTTTGGAGAAATCAAGGAGTACCATGTCCAATTGTTCTCTGTCATCGATGGCTTTGGTGAGGTCCTGGACAGCCAGTACAAGCTGGGAGATGCAGGATCGTTTCTTGCGGAAGCCATGTTGTGCATCAGACAAGATGTTGTTGTCTTCAAGGTGGGTCATGATGCTGCTGAGAACGATGTGCTCCAGTACTTTACAGGTCACTGACGTCAGAGAGATAGGCCTGTAGTTCTCTGGCTTGCTACGGTCACCTTTCTTGAAGATTGGAGCAATATTGGCCGTCTTCCATTCATTAGGTATGACACCCTATGGGAATTGAAAGAATGAGAATACTCACTAATCATATGTTCATCTTTACCCGTACCCAACCCTCTTTAAGCTTCCTGGTTTACCTGACCAAAGAATCCAACGATCATGTCCGACCTGTCCAGCTCCCTGAGGCAGATGGTGATTGTGGCAGCCTCGTTGGACAGCTCTGACGTGATGCCCCACCTCATATCGACTGGTACGAACTCATAGCCAGACTTCTGGCAGAGATGGGCCAACGCGGGCCAGTACTGCTTGGTTAGGAGTTCCCTCTCCTCCTCCAGTCCGCCAAACGGGGAGCTAAAGAAGACCCTGGCAACATACTTCTCTTTGGTGATCGGTGCCTCTGCCTTCACCCTCATAGTTATCTATACTGGAGGCTCTGAGCTGAGAAAAGTGACTTGACCTCACTGTAAAAAAAATTTAAAAAAACAAGAGAGAAAAAAATATTAGTTTCCTATATTATACCATCTTTATAATGCAGTATAATCATGAAATGATGTACAGCAACAAATGATGTACAACAACAAAACAACAACAAAGAAACAGAAACAATTAATGGACATATGGTATACAATTGCAACAAATTGAACAAAACAAATATGAATCATTGAAATTTGAATGTGTGTAAATTTAAACTAGATCTAGACTGACTAGACTATAGAGTTCTATATATAGATCTAGATCTAATTCTCTCTTGCCTTCTTGGTGATAAAAACCATACTACTCATAGCTCATATTGGCCTTTAAACACATTTACAAACATGATAATGATAACGTGTCTGGATATTTGAAAGGTCAATACATCGGATCAGTGTATCAAGACCCACAGCCGGCAGCCACAGCCATGGCACAGCAGCCGCTAGCCGGACAGTGTCCGAGGTGTGAGCGGTAGCTTGGTAAAACGCTACCGAAGTTTCGGGAGACATGTACGGTATCACTCGGTATGATTGAAGTTAGGCTACAGCGGCGGCCCGCGTCAACTCTAAATTCTCTCACAACCTGAAAAAAACTAGACAGCATACTGAGTGTTTCTCATGTATTATCTTACTGTTGTTTAGAAATATAAGTCAAATATTTCATTATGAACTGTAGTGAAAATTAAGAAAATTAAGGACTGTTTACCTCGAAAGTCACTGGGTCACTGCAGCAAGCCAAGAGGAATGCGTTTGCTCCAGAAATTCCTAGATGCATGCGCTGCATGCTAGGCTTATTCCTGATAAAAGGCTTAATTTTCACAACGTAATAAAGTTTTGAATCATTATAAAAGATATTTTTATTTTTATCAATTATTTTTCAAATATAATTAATTAATATATATATATAATCTATATAATACAATTTACTTCTTTAAATAAAATATTGATAAATTATTCCACCAAACGACTAGAAAATAAACTCGTCTTTCTTGAATATTACGTCACTGCCTGTCATGGGATATGCCGTACGTACGTATGTACCATATTGCATCGCGTTGCGTTGCGTCGCTGTACATATAACATATGCAGGGTGCGTGCAGTGCTAGTGCAAAGTGCTGTGTAGCATTGTCCATATAATTACACCGGTGTCACGATCGAGATGGCGTACGCGGTTAGAGCATCAGGATCGAGGGTAAAATTACATGCTTTTCTTGATTCTTTGTGTATTTCAATTCAAAGAATTATCTTTGGAATTATTCTTGAAATATCAAGGAACACTTTGAAGCTGAAGATATGCTATTTTGATCAACCAATTTGTAATAACTTTGTATCCAAATAAGAACAAGCTGAAGAAAGTCAAACTCAAAGAATGGCAAGATTAATGTGGACACAATTCACAACCGGCGTTCATCGAATGAGTCGAGTGTGTGTGTAGATTAAATAATATATCCGTGTGTATTTCTGTATGTATGGGTCTTCTGATGGAGTATGAGGTTTAAAGTTGTATACTTACTACTAACTTGGGTTGATCCATTTACAATTATTTGATTCTTGATCTTCCCAAAGTAGACCGAAGATTTCTGTCTCTTTCGTTCGTTAGCCTCTGATTTGGGTAGGGTCGGCTCCTCTCTTTAGAGACAGAAGCCGACCATAGGCGCTCCTGTGAAAACATTTTGGCCATTTATAGCCAAAACTCTTTGCCCCAAATACTACATTTTACCCGATGCATATCCGATGCATTTATTATTGTAAATTAGGCCTAGGCTAAACTACATCGGTTCCACTTGCCAGATTGACTGTATGATGCATTTAAGGGTCTTTTTTCTGAATTTCATCGTCGAAATTGAGCTCCGTGTTGAAATTCTTGCAGCCGTATTTTAAACTGTTACTGCGCATGAAGGAAGATGACGTCACCCATTGACAGTAACAGTTTAAAATACGGCTGCAAGAATTTCAACACGGAGCTCATTTTCGGCGATGAAAATCGGAAAAAGACCCTTAAATGCATCATACAGTCAATCTGGTAAATGGAACCAATGTAGTTTAGCCTAGGCCTAATTTACAATAATAAATGCATCGGATATGCATCGGTAAAATGTAGTATTTTGGCAAGAGTTTTGGCCATAAATGGCCAAAATCTTTTCTGGAAGCTATGGTCGGCTTCTGTCTCTAAAGAGAGGCCGACCCTACCAAATCAGAGGCTAACAACGAGACAGAAATCTTCGGTCTATTCCCAAAGATGATCTACCGCAAAATTGGGTGCTAATTCAGAATCATATCCATACTTTACCCCGTAACTCCGGCGTGGAGATACCTAGACCGAAAATTTCTCTCTCTTTCGTTCGTTAGCCTCTGATTTGGGTAGGGTCGGCTAGGCTCCACTCTTTAGAGACAGAAGCCGACCATAGGCGCTCCTGTGCAAACGTTTTGGCCACTTATGGGCCCGGCCCCCCACTCCGGGGTCGGAATGACCGCATGCGTGTTACCAAAATGTCCGGTAAAGGGGTACTTTTCACGCACCAAAGTCCGGCTCGTACATACACAAAATTGACTTTACACACTGGACTTAGGGGGTGTTTTCAAAAGGAGGGAACACGCATATGCGTACCCTAAATAACACTGAGTGGGGGGGGGGCCGGGCTTATGGCCAAAGAACTTTGCCCCAAAAACTCAATTTTAGCGGATTCATATCCGATGCATTTATGTTTGAAAATTAGGCCTAGGCTAATATACATCGGTTCCACTTACCAGATTGACCGTATGATGCGTTTAAGGGTCTTTTTTCCGGATTTTCATCGCCGAAATTCTTGCAGCCGTATTTTAAACTGTTACTGTCAATGGATGACGTCATCTTCCTTCATGCGCAGTAACAGTTTAAAATACGGCTGCAAGAATTTCAACACGGAGCTCAATTTCGGCGATGAAAATCCGGAAAAACCCCTTAAACGCATCATACAGTCAATCTGGTAAGTGGAACCGATGTATATTAGCCTAGCCTAATTTTCAAACATAAATGCATCGGATATGAATCTGCTAAAATAGAGTATTTTGGGCAAAGTTCTTTGGCCATAAATGGCCAAAACGTTTGCACGTGCACAGGAGCGCCTATGGTCGGCTTCTGTCTCTAAAGAGAGGAGCCGACCCTACCCAAATCAGAGGCTAACGAACGAAAGAGACAGAATTTTAGGTCTAGGAGATACCCTACTCAATCATACCCAAAATCAACTAAATCTTCATCAATTGTTCAAATAATGGTCATGATTTAAAAGTCGTTATGTTTCTTACCTGTTTCGTGTCCATTTTCTAATCTTTTTTCGAGTATTTTTCCTAAAATCAAAGACTTATAATAATTAATATACACTTTCTCACGGGATCCACGGTAAACTGCTGCACAATACAATTGCATACCGTATAGCGTACCGACGGGGTACGGGCGCGACTGAAGTTAGCGACTGTAATCTCAGATCCTCATTAAATTCATGTGAGTAATTCATCATTACGGTCGCTAACTTCAAGCACACGCGGGCGCCGCACCCCACCGTCGGTACGATATGCGATTGTATCATGCAGCAGACAGCAGTTTGCCGTGAATCCTGTGAGAAAGTCTTTGTTTTTAGGAAAAATACTCCAAAAAAGATAAGAAAAACGACTTTTAAATCATTACCATTATTTGAACAATTGATGAAGATTTAGTTGATTTTTGGTATGTTTTAGTAGGGTATCTCCACGCTACGGAGAGTTACAGGTCAAAGCATGGATATGATTCTGACTTAGCGCCCAAAATTGTTACCTGTACGTGTAGATGTAGATCTAGATCTACTCAGAGCCGAGTCAGAGTCTGAGTCAGACGGAGTCAGACGGAGTCAGACGGAGTCAGACGGAGTCGGGCTAACTCGGACCCGGGGACAACTCTGCCAGTTTTTGCAGGCTTAGGGTTAGGGTAAAATGATCGTATTTGCAGCGGGCCAAGTTGTCCCCGGGCCCGGGGGGGTCACTCTCATACAAAAGTGCTACCCACCCGTGTCCATCAACCTCTGAAATGGACCCTAATGGCGTATTGTATCTATTCTGAAATGACCCTTTTTAACGAAAACATCGAAACCTGTGATCCTGAAAAGGTACCCTTTTTGGGGTTTTTGTGCGATCAGTGCTTGAAAAATACCCCCTTTTTAAGGAAAACGTCGACGACGCCAGACCTGTAAACCTGAAAAGGTACCATGTTTTGGTTTTGTGCAATCGGTGCTTGAAAAACACCCCCTTTTTGAGGAAAACGGCGACGATGCCGTGTAGCTGAAAAAGACACCCTTTCAAGCTTTGGATGCGGGTGCGTAGCCAGTCATGTTGGGAGTGACCCCCCTGGGTCCCGGGTCCGAGTTAGCCGGATCCACTCAGACTGTGTAGTGTGTGTCAGGACAGGTTGTCTTAATGTCTATCCGGATTCCGGAGTCTTTTCCGGACAGTTGATTGAATACAGCGATTAGAAGAAGTTTACAAGCAATATTTCATAAATCTTCTAAGATTTATGTTGGACAATATTATAAAGGACTAATATTCACTATGGTTAGTGCTGTTTGATGAATATTTTCTGTTAAATTTATTCTTTTCTATTTTATTATTAATCTACTTCTTTTTAAATCTTTTTGTTGTTGATTGTACCTGTAAAGGTGATCTGTGTTTATTGTTTAACAAGCTGTTGTTTTTACAGACCACCTTTTTTCCACATTTTCAATGTCTTTATAACATTCTTGTTATTGTTCATGAATTTATTCTTGTTGACGATGAAGTTGTTGTTACTGTTCATGAATGTATTGTTTTCACGTCAGTAGAAAGAAATAAATAAATCTTGAATCTTGAATCTTAAGTATTTATGTTTGTTAAGCTAAAGTCCGTGTCTGGACTCCCAACCCCCCATTAAAATCGGGCTCAATTAATGCCAAGAGGCTACCTTTTGACATAATTTTCTTTGGAGTTTGATGATAAATTTTGGGCCCAAATACCACTATGCCACTTTTTGTATTACTCTCCCCCACCCCGTCCCCTTTCCGAGGAATAGTGAGCCTTAGTCTTTACAAAATATATTGTTTCACTTGCAATGGTGTCACTCATATCATTTTTTTTTAAAGATGACTCTATATAGAAAGAAGTTTCTAAGGTCACATTTTCAGACAAATCCACCTACTCCCCACACACCCGTTGTAATTCAGTCATTTTTTTCAGCATGAAACTTTCCCGAGTGTGGAACACCTGCAAAATTCGCAAAAGTTTTGTTTGTATGAAAAAAAATGAAAGGCTATGGAATATTGCGGACTTGATGATTTAAAACCTGCTCTTGTTCACATCCTCTCTTATGAATTAAATGTCACACACAATTTTTCAGGCTTAGACTCTTTTATATTTACTATTGCCATAGGATGGTAGGAAGATGGTGCAGTGTCTAGTTTTGTTTACGTGTTTTTCTGTTCTTTTTCCAGATGAAATCCCTCATGGCTGCGGGCCTTCGGGCCAGGCTGCTACAGACTTCAGCAGCCGCAAGTCAGGTAAGTTCTAGGAATACATTTTTTTTATCTTGAAGTTCAGAAATAAAAGCAATATTCAACATAATGTATGCAAGGTTTGGTATGGTCAGCGTAATTGAAATATTAATAATGCAACTGAAGCACCAAGACCAAACACAAACTTACAGTGCCTTTAAAATGTCCTTTCTTGAACTTCAATGTTATTTATTTGAGGGATGAAAATATGCTAGCATTTTTTTAATGACCAATCAAGAAGAATGAATGATTGTTCTTATAATTCTGGCAAACTTTGTAACTGTGCGAGTAATGTATTTTTGTTTAAATACTCTGAAATGAATTCCAAGCTTATTCCATGCATTAGAAATTAGATGTGCTAGTTCTAATGCACCTATGTTTTTTTATCCCTCAAACTTCTTATGGCAGATTAATGAGAGGATAAAATCATGGAAAATGTGCCATGAATTGATTTATTAAATGTACACATCTTTTTATTCTTATTGCGATTCACAGGTTGCCATGAGCCGATTTGAACAAGACACGTTTATTAACTATGACAAACTGGACGCAAACCTCAAGATTGTGAAAGATAGACTTCAAAGACCCCTTACCCTCAGTGAAAAGATTGTTTATGGTCATCTCGACAACCCCAAGGAACAGGTAAGTAATATACAGAGAAACAATACATATCTACGAAAACCTTTTATTGTACATTATATCAGATGAAAAAAAGTTTACTATGACTCAAAATCTAGAGTTTCTCTCAAAATATGGAAATTGGTACAAATAGTTTTAGTTTTAAGTATGTGGAGAGAAGAGAGAGAAACATCTCATTTTAGTTTATTCCCACTGAACAGTAGTAGCGGTTATTTTACCTGACTGCTAAGAAAGCATAAATGCTTGTTAGTAAGCAACCAGAGGACTGACGGCTTAAGGTCCTCTCCGAGGGACCTGGTAATGAGGATTAATGCCTTATCAAAGAGCACTAGCGCATCGACTTGGTTTTGAACCCGGGTCGCCGGATTACGAGACCACTGCTCTACAAACTGAGCTATCGCGCCTCCTCAAAAATAACATATATGATTGTGTTTGAAAGTTCTCAATGCATTTTCTCAAGCATGTTATGGTTGATTTTTGCATTATTCAATCATAAACTTTGTTTTGATTAAAAGATAGATTATACTATCTGCATAATCATTTCAGAATACTTATCATTTTGTTGCCTAGAGCCGATATCTAGAAAATACTGTTTTAAAACCGCCCTATCACATAGTAATATTGCATTAATTAGGGTAGAGAAAAATCTAGACGCAAAAAGCTAGATGATGGGTGGATTTTTAAATATTCAAATGACAAAAAAACGACTAGTTGAGATCTTTTATTTCCTTTGACAGGACATTGAGCGTGGAGAATCCTACCTGAAGCTGAGACCAGACCGTGTTGCTATGCAAGATGCTACCGCTCAAATGGCTATGCTACAGTTCATCTCCAGTGGTCTTCCAAAAGTAAGTCATCTCCACTTGATATTGGGTTTATGGGTTGGAAATAAAATTGATAACATGTCCTCTATGGCTCAGGCAACAGGGGAGCCTATTGTACTTTAAGGTGTAAAGTGTATGTACAGTTAAACCTGTATATAAAAACCACTCAAGGGAGAGATGAACAGTTACGTACAGATTCCTTTAGTATAGGTTTCAATGAAAAACATTATTCAAGGGAAACAACAAATTTGGTATTTATAGACAGTGGGCTTTCTATACAGGGTGTCGTTAGAGCAGGTTTGACTGTTTTTCATCTATAAAGTAATGCAAGATATGTGTTTTGTTTGACTATTTATTTGTTTGTCATAACAATTTTTTTCACAGGATGTTTTCATTGACAGTGCCGTATCTATCTTGTTCAGGCAACTTTTAAACCATTCTCTGTGATCAAACCAAAAGCATACCGTTATTCTCATCTTACACTTGCTACTGAAAGTGAAGTCACACCATGTCCCAAGAGGACTAGATATCTTGGTATGTCCTATTCTAATGTCTTATTGTACATTTTATTCAGGTTGCAGTCCCATCTACCATCCATTGTGATCACTTGATTGAAGCCCAGGTGGGAGGAGCTCAAGATCTCTCAAGAGCCAAGGTAAGGACTCTAAGGAGTACCAGATTGATTAAGAGTTATACATAGCTGCCGACCATTCCTTTTTTGGAGGAATGATTCCTACTTTTCTGCCCACAAACTAGTTGTATGAATCCTATATTCCTCTTATTTTCTGAATACATCTGTATGAAAGCATGTGAAATACGCTCTATTCCTACTTTGTGCTTC
Organism: Mesocentrotus franciscanus; assembly: GCA_037976565.1. Classification (NCBI taxonomy): domain Eukaryota; kingdom Metazoa; phylum Echinodermata; class Echinoidea; order Camarodonta; family Strongylocentrotidae; genus Mesocentrotus; species Mesocentrotus franciscanus. Next base: position 24,898,845 of record CP137673.1, read on the forward strand.
AGAGATTCTTAATCTCTTGGGTAGAAGGTTGGCATGTATGAGTATACACTTTCATTGTCTTTCAAATTGCAAGTTGAAACTTTGTTCTTTTGTCTATTCACCTACCAAACATTGCCATAAAACAATTTTAGTTTCTCTCTCTAATTTACATATCTTTTTAGACAGCAGTGCTTTAAATCATAATCTTTTTGTTTGAAAAAGAAATAATTAATGAAGTTGACATATTAAATAAATTCCATTTAAACCTTTTAAGAAAAAAAAATGTACCATGTTTCAACTTCAGTTTCATTGTATGTCAAGTAGTTATTTCTGACTTTTAGTTGGAAGATAGTGACATTTTACACCTTTTCTAATTAAAGCAAACAAAAATATAATAATAATTTACAAATTCCTTAAGCCTTACACACATCTGTAGAGAATTGGCAATCTGTTCAGCATAACGGTCTAACATGCGTGTATATCTTGCTCCTTTGTTTAGGACTTGAACAAAGAAGTGTACAACTTCCTGGCGTCGGCTGGTGCTAAGTATGGTGTGGGTTTCTGGAAACCAGGCAGTGGTATCATTCATCAGGTGAGAGACATTGATCACACCTTTCTCTTCAGACTCAAGGGAAATGACCATTCTCCTCTCAAGAATGGAATGTAGTCATTCTTAGCAGTACACTGTATTAATTCCTCCTGACCAAAGTTAGCAACTCAAGTAAAGATATACACAAATTAAGTGATTTATGATTTAGGTTATTTTTAAATATAAGGATATTTTGACTTGATATCATACAGTCAGGTTTTTGGGTCTTTTTATCAACTGCTTGACAGATTTCCTTTCATGTTTGTTCTAAGGCTGCGACGAGTAGTCGAATACTCGAATACTCGCACTGTTGACAGCTACTCGAGTACGATTTCTCGTACTCGAATACTCGGCCGCCATTTTTTTTTTTTTTTTTCCCGATCACCTGGCACTGTCCAGGCCGACGGTCACCCGTGCCAGAAGAGCACCGGCAGGGGTAAAAATGTTTTCCAGCTCAATCATACACAGGGTGTCACTGTCAACTCACCGCTCAGAAACTGGGACCAAATCTCCGGATTTCTGTTTGGACTCGGGAGGAATATATGCCTGTCATCTTTAGTTTTAAAAATAACATTGTTTCAATTATTTATCAAAAATTCAAAAGCACAAATAGGCGCTTTCAACAGCAACTTGAAGTAAAATCGCGGGGTTTTCAGAGACGAACCTTCGTACTGTTCGTAGTATGGTGTTGCCAAAAAAAAAAAATTCAAAAAATCAAAAAATTCAAAAAAAACATGGCGTCCGAGTATTCGAGTATTCGCGGGCAAGGCTGGGAGTGTACTCGAGTACCTCATTACACGGTTATGCACAGCCCTAGTTTGTTCAGTGTATCATGTCTTTATGTTTTTGATTAATTGCAGTATTCAGATTTCATAGTCCATATTGCTTTTTCAAGTGAAACAAGTTTCGTGCTCTCTATAAAGGAGAGAGACCATAAAAATCCCATTTCTCCTGAATAATTTTCTGTAATTTCTACATCTTGGCATGTCTGCCTTTGGCAGTTCTTAGTATGATAAGGTGCATGTGTGGGTTCAACTGTTGTTGGACATAGCAGGGCTCCACACTCATTTTGGGGGAAGGGAGTCTGGATTTTACAATCTGAATTCATGAGCCCTGTGTAAAAACTTCACAATCTTGGGGGGTCCGGACTTAGATTTTGGGTGCTCATGTGTCCCGGGTGCCTGTTATTGTCAAGCCCTGGGTACGGTGATGGCTGTGTGGTCCTGTGCTCGGGTGGCGTGTCACATGTCATCTGCCCTCATGCACTGAGACAGCAGTATGATTCACCTACAGGAAAGCAAGACTGGTGAACCTTTCTCTTCTTGCCTTGACACACTGCCCAGATAGTGGGAAAGTGGCTAATGGCTAGAGTGATGGTCACCAGTTGAAAGACAGCTACAGGTGTAGATTGTGTGTGATCACCCCCACAGACCATGGGCAATCTATGTATGATGCTGTCTACATTCACGATACCTAAAATTGTTAACAAAATGATCCCAGTGGAAAGATGCCATTGAGATTTACATTGTGTGATCATGCTCTAATTTTGGGGGCAACCATCGTGATAGGTTCCCCGTTCTATTTGTGAATAACCAAAGACTATTAAAAACATGTGCAATTGAAGTAAAAATAGAACTTCATGAAATGATGTTTGATATTGTTTTTTTCACATGGATGTAATAATCTTCAAAAATTTGTTATTTGAAGAATAAATTTTAAAAACATTGGTCTTTGATTTATTATTTAAAAAAATCCTCTCATGCATGTGTATCATTTTACACTGTGCATTGTGTACACCTATGGAATTGTACTGTAGGTTGAATAAATTGTTGTTAATTGCTAGTATATGTAATATCATTATAGTAGGAATTAATCTGGATGCCTTGTGAATACCTAACTTATTGTAAGTGAGAATGTATTTGACCTGACCTATTACAGGACTAAGAGTAAGACCATATCTCTGATGACTCGCACTCCAAATTTGATAAATAATACAAAATTTGTAAGTTGCTATTTTTTCTAACCCCCTACAATATGAATAGATCATCCTTGAGAACTATGCTTTCCCTGGTGTCCTACTGATTGGTACGGACAGCCACACTCCCAACGGAGGGGGGTTAGGAGGTGTCTGCATCGGTGTCGGAGGGGCTGATGCTGTGGATGTGATGGCAGATATCCCATGGGAACTCAAATGCCCTAATGTAAGCCAAATGTCTCTTTACCATGTGTTGTTTTAACTTTAGGGTAGAAACCTCTAATAGATTTTTTTCAATTTGTGTCAGATGCAGGTTATTTTTACAATTTCTTCTATGTTTATTTGTTTGTTTGATTTGTGTGTTTTGTTTAAATTTTATTCTAACCCATTCCCCTTCATTATGTGTAATACAGACTGCAGTTAGTAAAAATATCCGTCAATGCTAGTTTATTGTTTGTGATGTAAAGGATAGCTTTAAATACAGTCATACTTCGCTTTTCATCTTGCACTCGCAATCGAAAGAATGAACAAATATCCGAAATAGAGGAAAATACATTGTGGTTTATCGACTCCTGTCTGAATGGGACTTCAGTAATTTCAAAGTTCATTTGAATTTTCTTCAATTGAACCCTGCTCTGTAAAAGTGTCTAATCACTAGTAATTTTCTGATCTTCCATGTTTTTTTCCATTTATCCATACATCTTGACATTATAGGTCATTGGAGTGAAATTGACTGGTCAACTCAGTGGCTGGACCTCACCTAAAGGTAACTTCAATATCTTTTATCCCCTCTTTCTGTCCCCTTTTGTAGTATCATACGTTTTGACATATGGTTATGTTTACATCAACTTATTATGACTACTAGCTCAGGTTCTATTTATTGTCCCAATGTTTGATCGTTTTAGCATTGTTGAACTTAAACGTGAATACCGTAATTAACGGTGTATTAACCGCACTTTTTTTACCGCCGGCAAACATCAAAAGTCGGGGTGCGGTTTATACACCGTTACAGACATGCACCATGCTGCAAACTCTAGGTATGTTACAATCTCCGCTCAGCAGCGGTCAAATTGTGTCACCGAGAGTGCTCGCGCTTAGGAGAGGATTGGGGATGTCCCCAAAATGATATGCGACAAATATCCTGAAGCTCTTGGCTTAGTTATATACCATCGTCCTGAAAGTGACACTCATTTTCAACGCTTTCAAATCATCCATCGGAAGTTCTGACATCAGAAAAAATATATCTAATGTCAATGTTATATTATAATCTTGTATCTGATAACTTTTCATGTAATTCCTATGATCACAGTGTGACCCACTGACCTTGTCCTGAATAGAGGGCACATTGCTACATTTTGTTTATCATGTTGTCTGCGGTCCAGAAATGAGTCCCAGGTCAGCATAAATTATCATCCTTAATCTAGACCACTCACTAAAAAGATGAAGCATAAGGCTAGCTACATGTAGGCATCCTCAAAATACTCATGTCCCTGTCAGAGTGCCCATCCAACAAGCTCTATTATGATTGGTCTGTTTGTCTGTCAATTAAAAACAACGATCACATGTAAGGCACATGCTATACGCTTAACCAAGATTTGCATATATCTTGGAATGTGCTGAGTGATACGCGCGGACAGACAATGGTCATGTTGAACCTTTGAACCTTTGAACCCTGTTCAAAGAAACCGCAGTGTAATATTACACCCAGCTGGGCGCCAGCTGTCTGGCATGCATTAATCTTTGATAGGGAATGTTTTTGTATTCTAAATTTCTGCGACATGATGGTGAAAGAAATATGAGAGGTGAATGAATTTTGGGGAGGGATCGAGAGACAATATAAAAGAAACTAAAGAAAGAAAAGAAAACATGCGAAAACTACATTAAGTACATAATTCTGTACTTTTTAAAGAAAGAAGATCAAATTGTAAAGGCAAGATTTGAGGGGGAAAATAGGTTTTAAAAATATTCGGAATATGAATAAATAGAATTGAAAAAAAGGGAGAGATGGAAGGAAGAATGATGATGAAGATAACTTCTTTTTCCTAGTCTCGTCTTCAGAGCTGTTTCAATAATTGAATAAAATTATAATCATGAATCAACCTTCTTTCTTAAAAATAAAGGGCAACAAATGTTGTCTTTTTAATTTAAAGAGATAGATTTGATGATTTATAATTAACATTTTATTCAGAGACTTCTCGAAAAGGGGGATTATGTTGTATAATTTTTAAATACTATTATTAATTCAATGATTCGTATTGATGTGAGCCTAGGTCATTCTTACGATTTTTTTGTGTAACATAGACTCTAGATCTAGTGCAAATTGTGTGAAGTCCGTCTATTCTAATGTTGTTTTACTTATTCCACCGGTGTTATTATTATTATTATTTAATAAGTAAACTAAATTTAATGAGAAATATCAGTGGAACGACGGGCATTCTGGCCGAGAAGCCACGCTATCTAGAGCGAGTATTTGGCAGCCCATCGCACACCGTAGCCACCCCTAGCCATCGGGCGTGCCTAGACAAGTCCGATCTCCTCTTAATCCGTAACCAACTGGAGAGAAGGACAAAAGAGACAACGTGTACTAGACATAGACTGACGCTATCCAAGCAGGGAGGTGGAATTTTACCTCCTGATCCCAGTCAAAAGGTTCCCTATGTTTTGTCCGAGATCTCATTGTTTCATGTTAAACATTGCTAAGACTCACCAACCTTTTGTGTTAATTGAGTTAATCTCCCAATAACAATAAAAACAATATGGCCGTCCACCTCCGCCGGCGTCCCGCTCGATTGATCAAGCTACCGTAATACAATAGCAGGCTATTTCACGGCCGAATAAAATTCTTGTTGGGCTGGCGCATGCAATGATCGTTACTGCTTTTTTGTTTATCACAAGACATCTTTGTTTCCTGGCGCGATGTGCCGTACTAATTTGTATCAGTGATAACTTTGAATCTTACTTTTAGTTTTCATATTTTATTTTCTTTCCGTCGGCTAATTTTTGTTATAAAATTAAAAGCCTAATTATTAAATATCAGCGATTGTTTTCGCTTCTCTCCCGCGATGTCTCTTTTTTTTCTCAAACGCTGGTGGTATCGGCAATTATTTTTCTTGCTTTCCGTCGGCATGCCTTTTGTCCCCTCTCTCTCGATCTCCCTCGATCTGTCTCTTATGTTGTTCCTCAAATGCTGCCATGGTGTTGTCGGCAATCATTTTCTTCATTCATTTCTTTCTTTTCGTCGGCTTACTTTGTGTCGTAAAAGCCGGTAAAATCAACAATTTTAACAAACAAAAAAAAATTCTTCCCGCGGACGAAATTTTTTTTTTTTTTTTTTTAAAGGGTGAAAAAGAGGGGTGCGGTTAATACACGAGGGCGGTTTATACAACGTTAATTATGGTAGTGCATTTCATTCAATGGTATAGCCACAATGAAGGGTCTTGCTTGGAAATTACTGAAGTAATTGCATCAACATTATAACATTGTACCCATTGTTTTGAGCAGCAATCCAATCTCTATTTCTAGTCCAGTTCGCTTATCTGTTCTTTACTTTGTAATGGAATACAGTACTTGCTGATGAGATATTTTGATTATAGTTGTGCCTCCTGTAAGTTAAATTCCTACGAAATCTCTTCTGTTGTACTCTATCTTCAGATACACCTCTTCAATATCATATCATACATGTTACGATCATAAATCTCAAATTACCGAGTCATAAGCACTGTTACTTATGTTCCAAAGGGTCCATCACAATACAGTTCTGTTTACAGTCAGCAGCTTCTGTAAATACTTGTGATATTGATTTATTGATTTGGAATCGGGACAGAATTTTTATTGCCAGACTTTGGCAAACATGCAAGTGCACAGTCTATGAACTCTGATATTTCATCTGATATCTCTCTGATGTTTTATCTATGTTAACAGCTTGCACCTATCATATGCCCTTATCTGAATGGGGAGAATTGAGTCATTTGTTGTATGAATGATCTAAGCTACAATTTTGAGCAGTAAGCATACACCTGTAGATGCAAAACAATTTAAAATGGGAATTTATCATGTGCTCTTGAATTAATTTCAGTGTCTGGAGATATTAAACAAATGATTTGTCACTCTTAACCGCCTCTGTGGTTTTAGATCTATACAACGTTGTAAAAATGCCCAAGTTAAGGTTTTCAACACCATGCGAATGCCTTTTTGAGAAGCGAAGATTATATCAACAGCCTTGTCAATAAGGCCACAACATGGTGTTAATGAAAACCTTCAATTGTGAATACTCACTCACCATGGAAACCTACAGAAAACATCTCTTTTTACAAATTGTTATTAATTTTGTTTTTCTTTCTCCCAATCTTCCATCTCTAGATGTAATCCTGAAGGTAGCTGGTATCTTGACCGTCAAGGGAGGTACTGGAGCCATCGTGGAGTACTTTGGACCCGGCGTAGACTCCATCTCCTGCACAGGTAAGGTGTAATGAGTGTACCTTCTACAGGGTGCCCTCACACATGGCACTGTAAATCATGTCACTGATGCACCTGTGGAAAAATAGAGTTGGCTTGAAGTCGCCCAATTCTCCGTTTCCCTCAGTCGAATCAATTTCATGAACCCAGCTAAGCAAAACATGTGATATTTACACTTCCTAAGTCAAATTTTGCATAAGTTTAACTATTTTTTGCATGTATCTTGAGTGCCTGTTAGTGTCAAGCCCAGGATACGGTGATGGCTGCATTGTCCTGTGCTCAGGTGACGTGTCACATGTCATCTACCCTCATGCATTGAGACAGCAGTATGATTCACCTACAGGAAAGCAAGACTGGTGATCCAGTCTCTTCTTGCTTTGACACACCGCCCAGATGGTGGTAGTGTGCCTCCGGCAGGAGTGATTAGGTCACCAGTCAAAAGACAGCTACAGGTGTAGGTTGTGTCTTATCACCCCCATAGACCATGGGCAACCTATGTATGATGCTGTCTACATTCACGATACCTACAATTGTTAACAAAGTACTTTGTAAAACTATTTTTTGCAGTCAGTAAAGCTGTGATTGGTGGTAACAACTTAACTTCTGATATTTCCAAAATGTCCTGGCCCCGTATCATAAAACTTACCATTGATGGTAACTTTGCCATCAATGGCAACTACCGTGGTAACATTGCTCAACAGCCAATCAAAATCAAGATTTCCATGGTAGTTACCATTGATGGCAAAGTTACCATGAATGGTAAGTTTTGTGCAACGGGCCCAGTTGTCTGATCCAGCACTATATTGTTAGAAGGTGGTACAAATGATAAAATAACTCTCTATGGCTAATTTTGCATGACACTTGTACAGGTATGGGTACCATCTGCAACATGGGTGCCGAGATTGGTGCTACCACATCCATGTTCCCTTTCAACAGCAGAATGAAAGATTACCTGGTTGCTACCAACAGATCAGGTGAGACCAATCTTCTATATTACACAATCAAAGGGAATAATGTGCAAGAGATCCAAACTTGTTCATGCCCTGTTTGGACTTTGACTTTGCAGGACTCTGTCTCAAAGTGAAGGGTTTAAATGTGGAGATAAACTATCTTCAGCATTACTGACAGTGTTATCAGTAATCCTTACAGTCCTTGTTTGGACTTTGACTTTGCATGACTCTGTCTCAAAGTGAAGGGTTTAAATGTGGAGATGATCTATCTTCAGCATTACTAACAGTAATCCTTATAATCCTTATGCTATTCTATGCTGAAGACGATTCTTCCTTTTGTAACATTTCATGTTAAACATTTTGAAGAATATCAAATGATCTGTGCATTGGTTTGATGTGAATTTGTTCTTATTTCCACATTCCCATTTTGTTTTCCCTTTTCTGGACTTTAAATTTAGATCAACCTTTTCAATGACCTAATGTTAAACCGAACGATATGTACACCATCAGATAATGCTGAAAGATAAGACCACATACTCTTGTGTTCCCTGACACATATGAAATTAATTCTTCATTAACTGATTCCATATAGAAATTGCGGATCTGGCTGACAGAAACCAACATCTCTTGACAGCCGATGAAGGTGCACAATATGACGAGGTCATTGAGATCAATCTTAGTGAGGTAAGTCATTTCCGGAAAGCAGAGGGAGCCTCTATTGAAGAGGGGTGGGGGGCAGAGAATGGAAGTCAAACTTGGTTCAATTCTTTCTTTTTTGCTTTAAGCATTTCCCAGTCAGGATGAAGGATTAGGGGAAGGGGAAGGGGAGAGAGAGAGAGAGATGCAATGCTCAGAATTCATTGTCATACACTTCCAAGACAATTGTTTCCAAAAAAATTCTTCAAAAATGTGTTATTACTTTACAGATGGGACTCATTACATAATATTTTCTTGAATATGACTTACTGTTGTTGATATCAAGTTAGGATGTAAACACAGTTCTTTTATTCATTGAACATTTCAGCTTGAACCTCTCATCAATGGACCTTTCACCCCTGACCTCATGAACCCTGTGTCAAAGGTTGGGGAGGTCGCCGTGAAGGAGGGTTGGCCTCTGGAGGTCAAAGTCGGTAAGGGAACCATTTCCTGGATTGATTATGATGATTTATCTGTTTCTTAAAACAATCATTCTGATGGTAATAGCGTTGTACAAGTGGTAGCAAATTGGATGGTGAAGAAAATGAGGATAATGATAATGGAAAATCTGTTGAAAATACTTTTGGCTATTCTCATTCAAAAATGTAGATATTGAATGGTGTTTAACATGTTGATGCAATGGTTTCATCCTCTTCAAAATTACTCAGTGGCAGTTGTCTAAATAGGAGTTATTAATATATGAGATGAAATTGATGATTTTTATGAAACCACTGTTGTATCCTTGCTGCCTTCAGTCCGCACTGGCACTTGTGCAAACAGTAGTTACAAGATGATAATGCTGCTGATGATGATGTTGATGTTGATGATGGTCATGATGATGATGATAATGATGATTATTATTGTGTTGATAATGATGTTTATGATAATGTTAATGATGAAGATGATTATAATGATCATGATTGTTATGATAATGGTAATAATGATTATGATGATCATGATTGTTATATAATGGTAATAGTGATGATGATGATGATGATGATGATGATGATGATGATGATGATGTTGAAGATGATGATGATGATTATAATGATGCAATGATCATGATGATCATGATTGTTATGATAATGGTAATAATGATTCAATGATTATGATGATCATGATTGTTATAATAATGGTAATAATGATGGTGATGATGATAATTCATGACAGCACCATGGTATCACCATGTACTCCTTTGCTTACAGGTCTGATTGGTAGTTGTACAAACAGCAGCTACGAGGACATGAGCAGAGCAGCCAGCATTGCCCAGCAGGCTCTGGATAATGGCATCAAATGCAAGTAAGAACAAGAACAACTCGACTGCTGAGAGCCCGAAGGGGCTTCAACTCTTTGTAAAGTAATGGGAGTACTGTCTTTCTGGTTCTCAGCACACGCAATTTGCTTGGCCTCAGAAGGAGAAAGAAAGGAATGGAAATGAGAAGAACTACGATGAGGAATAAGTCTGAGAAGGATGGATACAGAGAAGACAATGAGAATGATCTGAGTTGCAATTTATTTTGAGTGTGTGTGTTTGTTTGTTTGTTTGTTTCTTTCTTTTGTTTAATGAAAGGAAAAACCTTTTCAAAAGCCTTTATGTGCTAATACGCATATTGAAAAGAAAAGAAAAAGATGTAATGTGTATGAAGTTTGATTTTGTATTGAAATATAATCCCTGTTGTTATGACAACTTAGAGATAGCACAATTTTCAAAGAGTATTGTAGCTGAATTCAAGGAGGGATGAGAACCAAAAATGCAGGGGGAAAATGCTAATCAACTTCAATAAACACAGCATTAAATATTTGACACATCTCTTATCTAACTCTTTGTTACAGGGCGGCTTTCACGGTGACTCCAGGATCCGAGCAGATCCGAGCCACCATCGAGAGGGACGGTCAAGCCGCTACCCTCAGGGAGTTTGGTGGCATTGTCCTTGCCAATGCCTGTGGTCCATGCATTGGTCAGTGGGATAGGTGAGTAGGATGGACTCAGTAACAGGACCAAGATGTAAAACAGTGAATTGCAACTGATCTTCTAATCCTGAACAAATATGTTTGAAAAGAATGAACCATGTCTTAGGGACAGTTATATTATCCATCAAAGACTTGATCTATAAACTTATGAATATTTGATAGTGTGAGGTGTCACGTTGAAGGCACTGTAGAAATTTGTTACAGGTTGACTTATTCTTGTTTTCCTTCACACTGCCAAAGATTAAAACCAGAATTGAAAGTTTTAGATGTACAGACTTTCGGTAAGCCTATTGAAAAATAGATATTATGGAGTTGTTTTTATGATTATTTTTATAGGAAAAAATGTATAAATGTACTGTGGCAATCATGTGTGTTGTATTTGTTTATATGCCTAAACAAACAACACATTTTTCTTTAATTTTTTTATGTTGAAAGAGTAATCATTTCAAAATCTAAGACTATCTTAACGTTTACAATTATTTAAGAAAAGTTTAGAGAATATTCTTGAATAATAATAATAATAATTTGGATTGATATAGCGCTTAATACGGTATATCATCTCTAAGCGCTTTACAAATATTATTATCCAGGTCATCGGATTCATTCATGCACAATGTGCACCATCTCCACTCCCTGGGGAGTATTCCTACCATATGGTCACCGTGAGGGCATAGGCAATGTCTATCAAACTGATTAATTGAAAATTTCTACTCCAAGCTTCAGTTAACCTTTGTCACTTTCATTTACACTTTACAGGCAAGATGTTAAGAAGGGAGAGAAGAACACCATTGTTACATCCTACAACCGTAACTTCACAGGACGTAATGACGCTAACCCTGCCACTCATGCTTTTGTAGCATCCCCAGAGGTAAGACCATAAGCATTTATACTGCATTGGAAGATACAAGCTCTAGAACTAAAGTGGTAGGCCAGGAACCGTCAAGGATTTAAGAAGTTTCAAACTCATCTGACTGAATTTGGGTGGAGGTTTGTGGACCAGTGAGGTGTATTGTCCAGTTTGATTCTTGACCCTCCTACCAAAGTGTATACTACATATTTGCTTTTTTTCATCATTTCCAGGTCAATAAATTATTTAGTCAACTTATATCAACCTGCTATAAGGATTTATGTGTTGCAGGAGTACTTTCTAAAAGGGAAATTGAGGTTTTCATTTTGGAAGGGATTTTAAATATATATATGTAATCCTTGCATGTTCAGAAGGAACAACAACATTATGCAGCTGTCAAAAACACTTTTTCATGCAATGGAGATGAAATGACTTGGTATGGTATACCAAGTATTCTCCATAGACTTAATCCTAATTTATCTTGGGGGGCTTCATTAGTATCCAACAGGCTAATATTTTAGATGAGTACAAAGTTATTGACAAGCATGGATGTGCAAAGTTTATTGATTGATTTGTTTTAAAGAAGTTACTTCATTAGCATGAGGTGAATTTGATTGCAAAGTGCAGCAAAGTTTGTGATTCTAGGCTTTCTCTTTTAAAGAAACTTGATATTTGAAAACATTATACTATTTGTTTTTCTGATTTCTTGTATATTGTTCATATATGTGATTGCCAGGTCACCACAGCCCTAGCCCTTGCAGGTCGTCTGGACTTCAACCCAGAGGTGGATGAACTGGTGGGAGACAATGGACAGAAGTTTAAATTGAAAAGCCCCTATGGAGATGAGTTGCCAAGCCAGGTACAGTATATCATTCTTATAATGTGCTTCAAATATACTATTCTGAACTTGTGCACTCCCTTTGCTCTTTATTTGTCTCATTTGTTGTTTTCTTTGTCCATTCCTGTCTCTCCTACCCCTTCGCAACCTTCTTTCTTTCTCATCCTTCCTTTCTCACCTGCTTCTCTTTCCCTACCTCGATTATTTATTGCTTTATCTAACCATCTCTCTTTGTATTATTTAAGTCTCTTATTTTCTCACTCTATTTTTTTTTCCTGCTTTCAGAAGCAGTAGCATCTCTGTCTTTTTTTCTATCTCTCTCTCTCTCTCTCTCTCTCTCTCCCTCTCTCCCTCTCTCCCCTCTCTCTTTTTCTCCCACCTTCCCTCCCCTCCACCTTCCTCCTCCCTCCCTCTTTCCTCCCTCCCTCCCTCCCTCCCTCTCCATCCTTGCCTCTCCCTGTTATCTTATTTGTAAGTATCTGGCATACATGACTTTTATTTATTTATTTACTTATTTGTCAAATCATTTGCATGAATGTAATATATCCTTGAATCATCATATTAGGAATTTGATTCCGGCCAGGACACATTTCAGCCAAATCTGAAAACATGGATGAGGCCTGACTGTGGATGTATACCCAGCTAACAACCGTCTCCAGCTGCTCGAACCATTTGACATTTGACCCTCCTCCCCTCCCATTATCTCTCTCCTTGTATCTTTCTTCCATTCTTTCACATATACTATTCACAATACTATTTTACATCAATCATTTACCCATTTTTGCCCATTTTTTTTTGTTCTCCTTCCAGGGCTTCGATCCTGGCCAGGACACCTTCCAGCCACCACCTAGCGATGGGTCAGGCATTGCTGTTGATGTGGACCCAGCTAGCAACCGTCTCCAGCTGCTCTCACCGTTTAGCAAGAGCAACGGACAAGACTTGGAGGATATGGTAGTACTCATCAAGGTGAACCAATCTTTTACTATTTTTTTTCTTGATGTGATTAGAGAGAATCTGGCCCTGACCAGAAAGATTGAGAGGAAGAGGAGTACAGGGAGAAGCGTATTTGTGATGGACAGTGCAGTATTAAGAAATGACTGGAAGACAGATAGAGGAGTGAATGGGTAGGGGTAGAATTGATAGTAAATGCCAGCGTCAGAGAGTTGTAGGACAGCATCATTGCTAAAGCCTATGGATACAACAGAAAGACAGAGACAGACAGACAGAGAGAGATTGTCTTCTATGTTTAAGTTCTTAAAAACAAATGATTTTGGCTGTAACAAATTTTGCTTGGGCACTTCTTTTGTTCCATGTATGGTGCTTTGTGTAAACTTCCATCCATCCTTGTAATTTTCCTGCAAACCTACATTCAGGAAAAGCTAGGAAAAGAACTATTTATGGAAAAGTACTATACCAAATACTGTATGTTGGATTGGAAATCAATGCATAGTACAAATCAAAATATTACTAGCAGAGTACAGATGAATCTTTTTAAAGAAAATTGAAAGTGAATGATGCATTTTTTTTTCTCAATCTTTATTCTTAGTATGGTGGTGTAATAGGGATCCAACATTTAGATGAAAGGTGTTGTTTTAGGCATTCCTACTTATAATCACGTTCTTTCAATTTTATTCTTAGGTTCAAGGCAAATGCACCACAGATCACATCAGCTCAGCCGGTCCATGGTTGAAATACAGAGGACATCTGGACAACATCTCTGACAATCTTCTCATCGGGTAAGCTCATTTTCTTTCTCACACCCTCATTTTAGTTTTTATATATTGATCAGAGGGGTAAACGGTTTAGTCATTTAGTCATATGATGCTGATAAGTTCAGGAAATATCATCATGTAAGCTCATACTACTTTCCTATTTAATTGTTTGATTTTTATGAATTGGTTAGTGGGGGAATATAGAGATTTACTCATTTGCTGCACAATCATCTGTGTCATTCTGTTTTCAACTCGGTCACTATTTTGTTTTGAGTTCCCTTTTTGGGGGCGGGAGGGGATGGTTGTATTCTTGTTTTTCAATTGAAAGTGACACATGATGTTTTTGTATTGTGTTGTGTTATGTTATCATTTGTTTTGTTTTGTTTTGTTTTTTATGTTGTGTCATCTTTTGTTTTGTTTTGCATTGTATTGTATTGTAATAGCTTATACAGATGTATTAACTCGAGTGACTCGGGTATACCTATCTTGAACATTAAATTCTGATGCATAAATGACTGAAATGCCTCTTTCTACTCAAAGCTAAATTTCCCTACCTTCTTTAAGTAAATAAGAACTGTTCTATTATCAATGCTTCACTTTATAGAAATTCAAATCATCAATCATTTAATTTTAATAACAGAGCAACAAACAGTGAGAACGGAGCCATGAACAGTGTTAGGAATCAGCTGACAGGAGAGTTTGGGGATGTCCCAGGAACAGCAAGGGATTACAAGGTAAGGGCAAATTCTCCATGATGTACTTACCAGTCATCTTTGGAGCCCACCGAAAGAGCTTTAATCTATCACTCACAGTAGGTACAAAAGCTCAATGGTTACAGCAACGATCTTAGGATTGAAAGATCCCATTTTGATTCCAAGTCCTTCTTATAGCAACGATCTTAGGATTGAAAGATCCCATTGTGATTCCAAGTCCTTCTTATAGCAACGATCTTAGGATTGAAACATCCCATTGTGATTCCAAGTCCTTCTTTCAAAGACTGCATCTTTTGTTCTGTTGAGCAGTGTTCTCATTGAAGCTTTAGGCTTACTTCGTTCCATCGGGTCTTCGCGTCCAGGTCTGCGCGTCGGTTACAAAAACTTTCATGAATAGATAAGCCCTAATTCCTGAAGTGTTGGATGTAACATTTGTGAAATACACCCTCTTTTAGTCAGTCTACCTGACTCTTTTTGAAAAGCCTACAGCAAATTGACGAAAACTCGCGTCTCGAACATTGTTTGTAAAAAGGCTAGCAATCGAGACTTTGTCATTGTATGGGCATGTTTTCACAGATGCGAGAGTAAAAAGAGTAGCCTTATCTCAGGGACCATGTTTGAAGAAAAATTATGATTTCGATTAAATTTACCTGACCTTTTGTGGATATGGGAGTATGTTCCAACAAAAGTTATTGTAACCCTGCGACGTGACACACCCGACCTCTGTGTATATGGGGGATGTTTTCATGAAAGTTTGTGTAACCAGACAAGCTGACCCGACCTGATGGAATGAAGTTAGCCAAAGCTTTATCAGAGGCACTGTGTGTAATGACCACCTGCTTCTTATAAAGGCCGTTGTTTTTTGTCCCCTTTGAGCCATTTTCATACAAAGGTTGATTGCACCCCTGAGTTTTTGATCCCATGAATAGGACTAATATCAAACCTTCATAGAAAGACTACTCAAGTGAAAACAAGAGAAGTGCTCTTTATAGGAAGGTGGCCTTTCTAAAGGTTCTCTGTAATACAGTTTCCAATGAAAATTGCTATTCTTGGGAGATCACCAGGATGTTTGTACAGACAGGTGTCTTGTCTATACAGGTTATCACTAGATTAGGTTTAACTGCAGCTGCAGATTTGTTTTCTTCTTCTGGATTCAGCAGTGCTTTCTCCCACCCATTTTTTCACATCTTGATTATAATAAGTCATTGAATATACTGAGTTTAGCTGCAGGGTCCCCCTCCCCCCATTTTCTTTTTTTATTCCATAGTGTTTCATTCATTTCGTACACAGAACCTGATTATAACTGTCCCTTCTTACAAAGATTTAATATGATATTTCATTTTTCTTGTTCATCTTTTGTTTTTTCTCCGCAGTCCAAGAACACTCCCTGGGTTGTGTTTGGAGATGAGAACTACGGAGAGGGAAGCAGCAGAGAGCATGCCGCTCTAGAACCCAGGCATCTCGGTGGACGCGCCATCATCGTAAAGAGCTTCGCCCGTATTCATGGTAACTACTCTCTCATTCGCTATCGTCTTTTTTAACTCCTTGTATGCCACGCAACTAATCTCCCTGTGCCACATTGTAGAGATACCAAGATCAATCAGGACTATTCAACTATTTCCAGTGCAAGATTTTATTTATATCGGTATTAAAAGCTTATACGTGGAGCTGATCAAGACTGGAAACGGTTAATTTTGCAAAGCCATTGCGTTGCACAAAGCAATCCTTCTGTCGATTGGTGCCTATTGTTTGGTGCACAAATGCAAATGAGCGACCGCGAAGAGAGGCAAAAACTGAAGTGTTAATTTACATCTTATCCATTGAGCATACTGCATTTAAGATGCAAGGAGTTAGAAATGAGGTATGGAAAAGTAGAATAGGGTCAAATTTTGCCGTCATTATGCACCCCTCCTTCTATTGGTTTGTCAGGTTTCCAGGCTTACTACAATGTTAATCTATCTAACTTTTTATACTGCATCACGACTGAAGGATCGAGGTCTTGTCTGATTTGAATTTCATGTAATAGTTTTCCATCTAACAATGCCAGTTAAGTCAATAATGTGCTTTCTTTCAACTTTCTTCAAGCTGATTTCTATTACTTTGTTGATATTTTGGTATTTTGCGTAATGTTTGTGGAAAAGAAAAAAATAGATCTATGAATATTGTTTATTTATCATCTTCATTATTTCAGATATGTTTACCCAATGCTTATGGGAACCGGATAGTCCTTGTATTAAGCCTATGAGAACTAGGGAATTCAGTAGTCAATGAGTTAACTATAATATTTGCCTTATCACAGAAACCAACTTGAAGAAGCAGGGCATGCTTCCTCTGACATTCTCCAATGCTGCAGATTACGATAAAGTCAGACCCGATGACAAAGTATCCCTTAGAGGACTTGGATCACTGGCCCCTGGAAAGGTACGCGTGTGGTGATATCCGCTCCGGGTTTTATTTTTGTGAAAGGGTATAGGATTAGAACTTGGGTTCAAGGTTGGATTTATGTAAGGTGTAGGGGTAGAGTTTGGGTTTGGTATAGCTTGAGGTCCAGGGTTAAGGTTAAAGTCAGACCTGATGACAGAGTATCCCTGAGAGGACTTGCATCACTAGCCCCTGGAAAGGTACGGGTGTGGCGATATCCGCTCCAGGTTTTATTTTCTTGAAAGGGTATACTATAGGATTAGAACTTGGGTTCGAAGTTGTTTTTATGTCAGGGTTAGGGTAAGTGTTAGGGTTACACAGAGCTGCCAACTAGTACGGATTTCCCGTAATTGGTACGGAAATTAACGATCATTACGGCAGTACGGAATGTTGTATAAAATTACGGATTACAAAAAAAAAAAAAAAAAAACGTAGCGAGTGCTGTGCAGTGCAGTATGGCGGCCATCCAACACTCGCTGAGAAAGACAGAAAAGTATCAAGTATTCTCTTTATAGAAGCCAATTTTTCATGGAAAACTGATGTGTTGTGATGACCTGAAAATCAATATTTAGCAACTTTGTGTGAGTAAAATCACCAAAAACTTAAGATAATCATGCGCGCATGCGTCCGCGCAGTGTTGGTGTGCCTTTTTTTTTAAAGATTCATAGCGCCGCATAGGAAACTACTGATTTATTCCCAAAATTACTGATTTTGAGCCTTGCGATTACTGATTTTCTGTTCTGGAGGTTGGCAGCTCTGGTTACATACAATTTTGGGTTCCAGGGTTTGGGTTGAAGTCCGACCTGATGACAGAGTGTCACTGAGAGGACTTGCATCATTAGCTCCAGGCAAGGTATGTCTGCGGTGATCGGGCATTTGCTATGGCAACACCTGCTCCGACCTTATTTTGTCGAAGAATGTAAGCTTAGGGTTCGAGTTCAAATTTGATTTTAGGTTGGGGTTGGGTTTAGGGTTAGGGTTAGGGTTAGATGTGGTCAAGGGTGGAAGTTACCAATCAATTCAGTGCACCTGTTTGTAATGAGCCAACTGAAGCTTACAGTAATCATCATAGGCTCTATTCATTTCACATGTTTAGATCTATTTCTCCGTTGAAGTCACCACTATTCATATTCTGTGTCCTCTCCATTAAATTTTGCAGCCTGTTGAGTGTGTACTGAAGCACCAAGACGGCAGTTCAGACACCATTCTCCTCGACCACACCTACAACGAGACGCAACTCGAGTGGTTCCAAGCGGGCAGCGCCCTCAATAGGATGAAAGAGGTCCAGGCAGCCTTATAGCAACCGACCAATGCCTCCATAACCTCTCTCTGAAAATATCGTGAATGTGTATATCTATAGAAAGCGATTTTATCAATTTGTATTTCTTATTTTATGTGTGAAACACTTACTAAGAAAAAAAATGCAGGGCCAAGTTTGTATGTGCATGTTGAATCTGAAGGTAAACTGCAATGTAGGTAACTTCTAAAATGCTTTTCAACTTGTATACAGAGTTATTCATGTTTTTAACCTAAATGCATGCACAAATTTTAAGAAGTATTTTTCAATGGACAAAATTTAACTTAGATTGAAACAGAGAAGTGTTAAATAAAGAACAGTATTGTTAAAATATTATTCTGCTTGCCAACTTCTTATGTGTAGAACATGCAGAAATAGATTTAATGAATGAGATACACGAACTGAGATTTCTCTGTATCGGTGCAAATATATTTATGCCTAGGAGCTACCCTAATGCATGTAATTGATCAGCAATGATATCATTTGTTGAGAGCCAGAAGGGTGTTACCTCATATGCTATAACACAGAGTTAACGCCCTTCTCGCTCTTAACAGATGATATGGTATCTATCTCTGTTACCATCAATAGTGTTCGAGTTTGCATTACATTATACCCGAAGTGTGGATTGGTTTCAAATCTTTGGATAGTTTCTTTGCCAAATCAAGAGAATTAAGCTCTGTTTTTAATAGCTTTTCTATTTGCACAGAGGTATTGTATGCAATGTGTATATCACATGTGCAGATATTTTCTGGCAAGAGGTCCTACCTGTGACAGTACGGGAAGAGCTACAATGGTTGTTTTCGCTCTTCATTCCCTTACTTATTTGTGCAAAAGAAAACAAGAATGAGGTCAACAATATTTGCAAGTTGTGATGATGTGAAAGAAAGATGGTGTATATTATGAAATTCATGAAAATGATAGACCGATGAATCTTCCATCACTGACATTATTGTGTATAGATCCACCATCTTTCCATCAAAGCTATTCAAATTGATGTGAGGCATGAGTCACTGGAGCTAAATGTTTAAACATGGAAGAATGGAGAGAAATGATTGCAGTGATGAGAATGATGGGGAAATGAAAATCACCACAAACAGAGCCGTTATTAGAGAAATTGGTTTAAAAAAACATATCTTACATTTTTGGGACCATTCTTCCCTTATGACCTGGTCACTATTTGCTTAATGTTTGAGAAAAGGTGTTACTGGTCTCTAAGAGCAAAATCTCTGATTGATTGATTGATTGATTGGGCAATTACTTCTTCCACTATGTTTCTCAGTCTTGAATAAAAAGCGACCTCAATTCAACAATTTTACATTGTAGTCATAAACGATTCACTCTTGGTGAGGTAAACGGTAGAAAATAAAATAATCGACAACTATCAAATAGATTTTGTATCCATAACAATCTAGATTTGAGTTGCCCCCAAAACCTGGAAAAAACCCTGCCCAATGGAAGAATGGAATGGCTTGGCCATATACATTTTGGTGTGAGTAATTCCTCTATGTTATTGAGGGGGGAATTCCCCAAATATCATCTGGGGAAAGTCCCCTTTCAAGCCTGGCTTAATGTTGATATCTGATGTTGGGTTTTGTTGTTGGGTTTTACAGCATTAGTGATTCATATATGTATGCAAAGATGTCTATGATGAGGTACATGCCCGATGTGTGCATGATTATACATTTGAAATATACTGGAATTTGTCCCGAAAATGTGACATTAATTTGTATGTCTGAGTCATTTTGAGCTAGATGTGTCTGACATACTAATTTTCTGTATTTGTGTATTTGGGTGGTTGTGTGTGTGGTTACAGGAGCTAGCAGTAATACTGTATTTTTCAAATATAACCGAATTATGCTGAGATGAGATTTGAGAATGACCTTTAACACAATAAGATCACAAAATATCAACTAGAGGGCAATTTTTTTGTATTTTGTATTTTTTGTATTGAAAATAAAACTCAACGACATAACATATTTACAATAATATCATATCAACAAAGTAAATGGATGTATACAGAACATGGTACAACACAGGACAACCCAATACAAAACAGCACAACACAAAGACAATGCCTCACTCTAGTCAGTTAAGGCCAGTGGCGGATCCAGGGGGGCCCTCCAAATGTAAAAACACCCTTTTGGGGGGAAAAAAAGATGGGCCCCTCCTTGGCTCAAGGTGGGGTGGTGGTGAAATTTTTTTTCAATTTTTGAAGGCAAAAAAAAAATTGTGCTCACTACCCCCAATGCCACCCCCCCCCAATGAGCGTAAAATCGGCCGGCACGGTTTTCAAATTTTCGCACGAAATGGGCCCCTTTTTCGGCCCCTCCCTTGCCGCCGGCTGGATCTGCCCCTGGTTAAGGCTCACCCTGACATGCATCAAGGTTATATATCATGTAAGAAAACCGAGACTGGACTCGTCAAGGAGAGGCTCTACTGAACTAATGTAGTAACAATAGAATAACATCATTGACAATAAGGAAGTATACAATTTAATAAACGCCTGAGGGGACCAAAATTCTACAAGAAAGAAAGTGACGATTTCCTAAAGTGGGAGCTCAATTTACCTTTCTTCTCTGCTATTTTATATTCAATTTTCTGTTTCATTTTTACAAAAGAAAGGAAACCCTAGAAATTTAGTTCTACCTCTTGAAATTCACAGCGAATAATATAAGTTAAATACCCTATTGCCTATGACTGGAATTATCAGGGGCGGCGATCCCGGGAGGGGGAACACGTCCCCCCCCCTCAATTTTTTAGGGGATCGTCCCCGGAAAATTTTTAAAAAGTGCCAACAAAAAACTGATAGCAAATACTGACTAAAGACTGCTACGCACTTTTAGGCTCTGGAGGGCCCTAGAGTGCAGCGTTTTAATAGACAAATAAAAATGCAAAAATCTTCTCACTCGGAAGCTACGCTCCCTCGCATAATATCCTTCAAAATGTACGAGTAAATAATGTAGAAAAGTGAAGCGTGAAAAAAAGTATATTGCTTGTTTTGATACTACAGTTTTGCTAAGGAAAGAATTTTTTAATACATCAAAACTTCAAAAACATGTAAGGGGGTAGTCACTTCCGTCACCTTCACCCCTCTCGTTTACTATGCTCCCTCGCACTGGCGTACTGATAGGGGGCCAATAAATTTCAAACGTGGTTTATTTCAAATTCGATACCAGTGATTTGCAAATATTGCTGAAATGGCATGATTTTTCCCTGAGCTTCCGGGGGCTCTGCCCCTGGACCATACCAAGGGCCCTAAGGCGGGCCCCAGGTTGCTCATCTGACCGAAATTAAATACCTAAAACCCCTGAGCTTACGGGGGCTCCGCCCCTGGACCCCACCAGGGCCCTAAGGCGGCCCCTGGATGCTCATCTGACCGTTATTAAGTGCCTAAAACCCCTGAGCTTCTGGGGGCTACGCCCCCTAGACCCCACTCCAGTTAGTAACCTGCATGCCAGTGGCACAAATAAGGTATCAAAACATGCTCATCTGACCTTAATTAAATGCCTAAAACCCCTGGGCTTCATGGAGCTTCGCCCATTGACCCCCCCCCCCCTCTGGACTCCACGCCAATTTACGCTCCACTTGCTTCGCTTGCTTTGCTCTACCTGATCGTAAATACTTTAGCCCCTCCTCCCCACTTTGAAAAACGTTCCGCGGGGCCTGCATCTAACATGTAAGAGTGGTGGTGATGCGGATTTTTTTTTCTGCCCCCAAACGTTTTTGCTCATTACGCCATTGCTCCCTCATCCCTCGCATTTTGTACTCCCCCGGTCATGAAAAGAAATCGCCGCCCCTGGACTGAATGATGAAATATGTCGTTTAAAACGCTTGCTCATTTCAGTAGGTGATATGCTTGGTTTTTAGATTGCCCGTTTGTTGAGTTTTTGAAAGTCTTGGGGCTCCTTTTCTACTCAAATTTCAAACTTAATGCTGGACTTAATATTTTGCTAAAAATCAGGTGTAATTAAAGAAGTTAGCAAGAGTTCCTTTTCTTAAAGGGACTAGGTAACATTGTTCAGATGAAAGAAAATAGTGCTAAGGTAGTGACTTCAATGCTAAATGTACAATTAAAGATAATCTGAAAGTTTGAGTGAAAACAGACCATTATTAATAATAAAATTGGGAAAACTGATCTGATCGATTCCTGAATTCTCCCAACTATATTATCTAATTTAATTTAATTTTAGGTTAATGTAAATTGTCACAAAGCAATGAATTGGCTCTATATACCATTCCAAACATTTAAGTGTTGACAGATTTCTAAAAGCCTGTTTTATTTCATATTTTCATGGAAAAACGGTTTGGAAAATTCAAAAATGGTTGGGAGAATTTACTGTTAGAGGGTGTTGCACAGTGAAGCCTTCAAAGAAAACCATAAATATCTTTGTGGTTCGAGAATTTTCCTGGATTTTCTGCATGTTAGAGGGTTACTACAGTAGAAGGAATATAATAACTAACATTTCATACAAAAATTACGCAGTTTTTTCATCAACCTTCCGCAATGTTACGTGATTGTAGGTGGGGTTTAACTGAATAAGTTGAATACGGACCAGTGAGGCTATACAATCAAGGTTTCACCAGCATAGTGAGATTCTTTGATAAGGGGTATGAATCCAAAGTGTCACATGTCTTCAAATAGTTTCTTTACCTTGAAGAAAAGTAGAGCAATACAACAATTTGCACAATCACCAGTATAATAGTCATTACCAGGTCCAGGTCTATGAACATTTTCTGGTTCAAGGCAGTTTTGTCTCATGAATCACATATGAGAAGAGATCAAATTGGTCTTTAGATGGGTTTATTCTAGGTAAAACATTAATAAAGGTATGATGGGGTGTTCGCGGACATTTAAAAATAATTAGGAATGTGATACACGTACGTATATGAACAATGATTTCTCATATTCTACAAAAATTAATTCAAATCAATTAATGCCACTTGAACGTCCAAATTTGATACTACAATTAGTGCAACTTATTTTTTATCGTCAAAAAGACTTCAAAATGCGCTACAACTGAAGAAAAAGTCATAAATAAAAACGAGTCCTTAATTCACGCGCGAGAGCTTACAAGTGATTTATCAAAAGAGCGATCCATTATAGGTTAGTTAATTACATGAATTGCAAGTCAAAATGTCATACAATCAGTTCGGATGACTTTTTACTTACAACCTTGATAATATATTCTCTAAAAATCAAGATTTCTAGATACTTGTCGAAGTTGTCGTTAAGTTCATATTTTTAACGGAACGGACGCAAAAGACGGCAAAATTTGCCGACATTTTGTCAATATTTTCATAATCTCACACTCAATTCCAAAAGAAACTTTCGTCACTAGATAATTTTATGTTCTCTTTCCATTGGTGATATCAGATTTTTTTTTTTTTGAAATATGGAACTGTCCACGAATTTCGGTCACGTGCGAACTATTGTCACCACCAGATTGATTTTACCAGGAAGGTATGAATGTTATAACTCCTTGATTTTACGGGCTTAACGTTGAATAAATCACTCACTCTCTGCATTGTGTACATCCACGAAGAGAAACAATATATTGATGCTGTGGCGTAAATGTATCTCATATGTAGTAGAACAGAGACGAATCCAGGATATTTGAGGAAAGGGTGGGGGATGCAATCTTCTTGGTGGGGTGTTTTCCTGGGGTGATTGCCCAGGGAGGGTAATTGTCCTGGAACCATTTTGGGTCTAGCTTGTGGAAGGGGCACAAAAACACATTAAATTGGGGCGCATTTATTTACTTTGTATGCACAGTACGTTGTGATTTTTTTTTTTTGGGGCCAGTGGCGGATCCAGGGGCCTCCCTAGAAAAAAACAGGTAAAAACACCCTTTTTTGAAAAAAAAGAAGTTGGGCCCCCTCCCCTGGCGCCCAAGGGGGGGTGGCGGTGGGAAAAAAATTAACCCTTCCCGGAGGGAAAAAAATTTGGGGGTGCCCCCCAAACAAAATTGTGCTCACTACCCATGGCGCCCCAGGGGTGGCGGTGGGAAAAAAATTAACCCTTCCCGGAGAAAAATTTTTTTTGCTCACTATCCCCCTCCCCCACTGAGCGAAAAATCGACCGGCACGATTTTCAAATTTTCGCACGAAGTGGGCCCCTTTAGGCCCCTCCCTTGCCGCCGGCTGGATCCGCCCCTGGGGGGGGGGGGCATGGGCCAGTTGTGCCCCTTTCCACCCCTGCATGACTTCACCCGTGCACTGGGAGCAGTATCACCATCCATTATGATATGTTTTATATATAGCGTGTTGAAAAAACGAATGTGCTGCTCATGAAGGGCTGTATATCCTCATTCAGTTGAAACCAAAAGTTGGTCTAAGGGAAAATTGTACCTCGATCGAACTTCTTTTGTTCAGCTCGACATGTGATGGCCAATGTCGGGTTTCATATTATTAGAATAAGGGTCTATGTATTCAAAGCGCGTATAATAAATTGTATTATATTCCACATACTAAGAATCAAATTGCTCTACGATTAGTCAAAAGTAAATCATGTGATGAAAGATAGTTCGCCCATCATTGATGGGAGAAGAAAAGTTCGTTACACTGTCTAGATAGTACTACTATCTTCAGTGAAAGTGCGTTGCACCCGGTAGATAGTAGTACTATCTACCGGGTGCAACGCACTTTGCGTTGCGTATTGATCTCCTCTTTAAGCGCTTTTAGTGTAATTACGCGAACTTTGGTCACGCGCGAGCTATGGTCACACCACCATACTGCATGCACTGTACGTATCGTACACCGTTTGCTAGCTAGCTGTCAATTGATGACTTGTTGCTCTAAAATGACGGAAGAGGTGAAATGTTTCCGATGTGGAATATAAAGCAAATAATCACCTTTTGGTTTGCAGGCGATGGCAAACTATCACTTCTCGGCGATCTGAATGTATACGCTATCTTTCCTCAGCTTCGCTTCGGAAAGATAGCTACATCCAGATCGCCTCGGAAGTGATAGTTTGTCCCATCACCTTCACCAACGGTAATTATTTGCTTATTAATGTAAATGTGTAGCGATCGCATACAAGGACCTGTAATTACCTGGAAATAAACAAGGCTGCGTGCGGATGACACTAACTACTGCGATTGAGCATACTCAGTAACTATATAGTGCAATCCATGTAAAGAAGTTTCAGGGAATTCCCACTTTCTTTCGTCTCCTTTTGAATTTCGACCCGGACGTAAGCAATGCCACAAAGTGAGAGCGAATGCAACCATTATGACATACATCGCTGAAGAGAGTTCTCGATAATGCAAGATATTTGAATGATTTTGCCGGAACGCAACAATGCCTGTCCGTAATTCATTCTACAAGTGAGCTAGAGATAGATATCCGTGAACAAAATTAGAGAATACAAGCAACCGACTTCGGAGAATTTTACTCGACTTTGCACGGTAAGTAATGAGCGCTGGAACTGCATGCAAAATTGAAGTTATAATAAAATAAATGACTAATTAAATAGAATTAATGAAATACATATAATGCCATGTCATGTTTGTAACGAGTCTGAACTCTATATTGTTTCGCGGGTTTTACATCAGGGGAAGGGTTAGGGTTGCGATCGGGTTTTAGTTAAGGTTTATACAATCATGTAGGGTTAGGATAAGGCAGCGTTTTTCAACCTTTTTATAGCCACGGCACCCTTTAGAGAAATAAGAATTTTCGCGGCACCCTATAATCCCAAAGTCATTACAGAAGATCCAATTTCTATTACTCTTGCATGTACCGTATCCGGACACCGGTACCCCCTGGTCATCCACTTCCGGATAACCACCCCCTATAGGATAACCACCCTCTAGGACAACTACCCTTAGGGTAACTACCCTCTAGGACGACTACCCCCTAGGACAACTACCCCCTAGGATAGTTGCGGGGATAGTTGTCAGGGGGGTAGTTGTCCTATAGAATGGTGGTCGTAGGGGGTAGTTGTCTGGGGGTAGTTGTCCGGGGGTAGTTGTCGTAGGGGGTAGTTGTCCGGGGTAGTTGTCCGGGGGTAGTCGTCCTAGAGGGTGGTTGCCCGAGGGGCTAGTTTTCCTAGGGGGTAGTTATCCGGGGTTGGTTGCCCATGGGGTAGGTGTCCTAGAACCCTCTGGTACACATCAAGTGCCATATACACACGTCATTTTTACAATGTCATTTTTACTATTGTAAACAGTTATTTTGTAAACAATACCCAATAGATAAGATATGATATTATGTATGCGGGCACCTCGCTGCACATCATCTGTTAGAATATTCAGCCATCTCGGTGTCAAAGAGATATTTTGGCACCTCGTTGACTAATTATGTGGGCAATTCGCTGACTGAAATCATACCGTTTCCTAAATGTTGCGAGCGAGCCAAGCGAGCGAGGAAAAAAACAACTTAATCGTTTTTTTAATGTTTTTTTCTTCAGGGAAATACATAAAGGCTTCTAATATTTTGTTTTCATGAAATTTTTCTTTATTTTATAATGGATCAAGAAATATGTCTTTAATTTATTTCTCTCGCGGCACCCCTACAGATGTCCAGCGGCACTCTGGTTGAAAAACGCTGGGATAAGGCATAGTGTTGGGTCCAGGTTTGAAGTAAAGAATTCGGTTAGTGCTGGAATTTACCGCGGAACAATTGTCGAAAGAGCATGCGTGATTTAGATATCAGGAATATAGGCCTATATATTATATGTACAATGAAGTGAGACATTTCGGTTTGAGGGACCCATCATGTTACTTCCCTAAAATCGAGTGGACGTATCAAACGCAAATTCATTAGACTTGGACACTGAAAAGAAAACGCGTTGAATATACATTGTGAGAAATGTGTATATGTATATGGTGTGAAACGGGAAGAGTCGCATGTAGTCACTTCTGCCTTTCGATACTATGAGCTCTTGAATTACTCTCTTCGTGTTTTTGGTTATTAATTCATTCTGCAGCCAACACTAGCTCATATTTCATCGAAACGAATAACAGAGTTTTTGCGGCTTTTCCCCTCGCGTTGCAGTATCCGACAAAAGTACAGAGAAAGTGCCATATTATTTTTGGATATTATACTCTTTGAAAGGTTACCCAAGTGACTCCCAGGCGCCCCTACGCTGTAAAGAAACGCACTTTTTAGAAAACTTCACTTTTTCAAGCAAAAATATTTTTTCTATGCACGCAAGTCAGATTGAGCGGATGATACAACGTTTCCCGTATCCGGACACCTACCCCCTGGACATCCACCCCCGGATAACCACCCCTAGGATAACCACCCTCTAGGACAACTACCCCCTAGGACAACTACTCCCTAGGGCAACCACCCTCTAGGGTGACTACCACCCTAGGACAACTACCCCAGAGACAACTACCCTAGGACAACTACCCCCGACAACTACCCCCTAGGATAGTTGTCCGAGGGGTAGTTGTCCTAGAGGATGGTTGTCGTAGGCGTAGTTGTCTGGGGTGGTTGTCCGGGGTAAGTTGTCCGGGGGTAATTGTCCTCGGGGGTAGTTGTCCTAGGGGGTAGTTGTTTTGGGGATAGTCGTCCTAAAGGGTGGTTGCCCTAGGGGGTAGTTGTCCTAGGGGGTAGCTGTCCTAGAGGGTGGTTATCCTTGGGGTGGTTATCCGGGGTGGTTGCCCAGGGTGGTTGTCCTAGAACCAACGTTTCCATCTGCCCCGAAAATCTATCCCCAATGACAAACACCCCTGTTCATTAAAGTTTTAACAAGAGCAGATTTTGTTTTGTCCTCGGGGGTGGGGAGGTGATTGTCCAAGGACGTAATTTTTCTTTTTTTTTTGGGGGAATTGTCCGAGACGTAATTTTCCGGGGGGTAATTTTCCGGGAGGTATTTGTTCTTGGGGGTAATCGTCCCGCCGTTAATTGGCCTGGATGATTATCCAGGGTGTAATTGTCCTAGAACCAATAATTATATTATTAAGGTATATACGACTCTATTTTATCTCCTAATGATAGGTTTCTGTGAGACGTCGCGCTATTTCGAAGTATTCAAGGTCTCAAGGACTTATAAGGAGTGGATTACTTCTCACAGGATACGATCCAGATAGAGATACATGACATCAAGAATGATGAGCATTGCATCGAAACTGGTTGCCACGACGGCATTCATAGTAAGCCTGTTGTTTCTAATTGACATCCCTTTATCAACGCCTTCACCGAACGGGTGGTCATCGACGTGTACACCGAGGTGCAACTGCACCAGAATTCCTCTGCGGTTGAACGACGGTGTTCCCAGGCCGCTTTCACATTCCACTGAGGATAAAGGCAAATGCGTTTGCCAAGGAAACGGATTGATACCTGACGAGTTTCTGGATGTTCTTTGGTTGGAGGTGGAGTTCATAGATCACGTTGTTCTTGACAATGGATCTTTTACCA
Source organism: Mesocentrotus franciscanus (assembly GCA_037976565.1). Classification (NCBI taxonomy): domain Eukaryota; kingdom Metazoa; phylum Echinodermata; class Echinoidea; order Camarodonta; family Strongylocentrotidae; genus Mesocentrotus; species Mesocentrotus franciscanus. Next base: position 24,927,653 of record CP137673.1, read on the forward strand.
ACTATTCTTTCAGTAACTTGTACTTTTTGACCATCTCTGGAGTCGAGTATATCAAACCAGGTGGATTCAGAGCTGTGGGCGGGATCAGAAAACTTATCTTCAGGGGCATGTTTGTTGCCGTCGTGGAAAAGGGTGTGTACATGTACTTGGAGCGACTGGGGGAGATCCTTGCAGATAACAATAACATTAACGTTCTCAAGGATGGGTGTTTTGAAGGCCTCGACACCGGGCTTCATAACCTAAGCTTGGCAAATAATTCTATATGGGGTGTTTCCAGGGATAACTTCCTAGGCTTGTCATGGTTACAAAGGCTGGATCTGTCAAAGAACAACATCGCTCGACTGGGGCCACAAACCTTCGAACTGATGCCGGAGCTTCGAGTTCTTAATCTCGCTACAAATGTCATCGTACGAATCGAGCAAGGTGCTTTTCTTAGTCTGAACAAACTAGAAATGCTGAACCTTGATGGAAACCAAATTCAAGTACTACCCGAGCCTCAGGTCGGCATAGCTAGCATAGAGTTTCGCGAAATGACAGTGATCTTGCACAACAATCCTCTACAATGCGATTGTCGCCTGGACTGGATAAGCACTTGGCTGGATATCGAGGGTATACATTGCTCGGGTACCTGTCAATTACCCAATAAGTTCAAAGGACACACCTTGGTAACCGCGTACAAAGATCCGATGCCACAATGCAGAGATAATAACTCCGAGATCCGTGTTGAGACAGGAAGCATGGCTACTCTAACCTGTCCAATTGCATATGCCTCCTGGGTTGTTCCCGGTAATGTAACTCTCCAAAAGACCGGACAGAGCGACGATCATTATTTCGTCACCAACCGTGACTCTCTAGTGGTATGGAACACCCAACTGCAGCAAGAGGGTGTTTACGCGTGTAAGACGGAGGATGGAGACCAATTAATTGTGTACAATCTCAGCGTCCACATGTCCGTAGCACGTATTGCAATAATAACCGTCATCATAATCCTTGCCACCACCACTGCCGTGTTTGCTCCGTTTGCTGTTTGTTATTGCTGTCGTCGATGTCACCGCAATCAGGGACAAGAATATGAGAATTTGGAAGACAAGCAACCGAGGGGGAAGAACCAGAACAATTGGTGCCACGTAGAAATCCCAACGACATTGAAAACCTAGACGTCCGTGACATCGAACCTGAAGTGCAAATTAATCACCAGATTAATGAAGGATTACTCTAAACAATTGTACGCGAGAATTTGGGAGAGAGTACCGCCAGTAATGTCATCGCAAAATAACGATTTTGTTAATATAGTTGTTTAACATTTTGAATCAGGATGGCAATTCTTTTATTAAAAAAAAAACATGATTACCAAATCAATTCTTGATATCGTTGACCTATCTGGAATTTCAAAACAGAAGAGAACTATCATAAGCACACAGAAAATAATAATAAAAAGATAAGTCTCCGGACCGTGGATCACAAGGTTAGGGGTTCGAATCCCTACCACATTACTGTACCTTCTTTTAGCAATACATTAGTCTTGGACGTGGACAATCTAGATTTGACAAAGTGGGGTAGAGGGTACCGGTAGGAAGACACTTTCTCGAGGGCACCATCATTAACGAGGCAAAGCTGGGGCGATATGATATTTTTTTGTATTGGAGTCATACTGCAGGACGAATTCTATATACATTACAATACTTGTATTTCTATTTTTCACGTAGTTATTGGTTATTAGATTTTTCTTCATTGAGTACTCACTTTCGGCGAAATAAGGCTTGGAATATTCGCAAATTTTTGACTTAAAATGGAATTGTCAAACAATGTTTTACAATGAAAATAAGTCAGTTATCAGAGGCTGCAAAATGTAAGCAATAAAGCATTTAGTTATGATTGTCGTTTCTCGAAGCTTTGCATCTATTTGACATGATCTTGTGTGATCCATTGGCAACAAAGATTCTGTCGACTACTCACTTTAATTAAGGAATTTAAATCACATTCTATGTTGACCTCAAGAGCATATTATGACCACACTTGCTATGTATATTAATAATTCATTTTACGACTTGTTTAAACTTAAACGTTATGCTGCTTAACGCGATCTACAGGATATCAAACCTTTGGTATGATATAAAAAATTATGATACATGTATATAAACAGTTGGTGCAATGTTGCACAAAATACGGTGCATTCATACATATTGTAATTTTGAATAAGTTTCTATGTACATATATGACACTACTACACCTGCGACTCCCAAATCAAGTTTGTACACATCAAAACAACTTTTTTTTTTCAAGATCCATCTTGTTCCACAAAGCTAGTTTATGTCTGTTTAATGTGTTGTTTACATTGTAAGCGCTATGGTACTTCTTTTAATAAAGCACACCATTATATTTGTTATTATTAGTAGTATTATTATCATTATTATTATTTTAACTATCATTATTATTGTTATTATTGTTATTATTATTATTATTATTATTATTATTATTATTATTATTATTGTTAATAGTATTATAATTATCATTATTGTTATTATTGATTTTTATCATTATAATTGTTGTTTTTATTTTTTTTCATAATGATTATTATTATCATTGTTATTATTATCATTAGTATTATTGTTATCATTATTGATGATGAAAAATGATCATCATCATCATAGGCCTACATGCACTGTACATCGCACAAAATGAAATGGCCTAATAACACGGGCATCATGTTGTTTATTAAAGTGTCGACTTTCGTTTCACGACTTCATTGTTTGTATAACATTACGCAAATGCATTATAATTACGAAAGCACTTCCAGTAGTTATCACCACAACCGGTTGTTGCAAAATTGATTACTTGTTCATTCTTCTTTTTGGGTTTTTTTTTGTTTGTTCGTCTTATGACTATTTCTTTCCTTTTTTTTATTTTTCTCTATTTCTTTTCTTTGTTGTTTCTTAGAATATTGACTTAATTTTAGACCACGATCGCAAATACTTTCGAAAAATCAACTTAAAGCGAGTTTTAATAGCCCTTGACATCATCTATTGAAATGTACAAACACTGCAATGACGATTTACGTAATCCGAAAATGATTTCTATAGGATATACAATTGGGCATTTAAAGTGTCCTTTCCGAAAGGAGTTGCGATGGCAAAATTCAAAATATGATAAGCAATAGACCTGTCTATCTATTCATTATTTTCTTTTGCTTCTTAGAAAATTGTCAGCTAAATTGTGGGTAAATTCGGTCTGACACCTCACCTTTAGATTCAAACTGTTCTAGCGTTCCCCTGCATCAACGTACAACTGTACGTCGACTGGACCAGGAACTATTACGGTCAACGTCCCCGGGAACTTCGACCTTTTCCTTGTTTGGACCGTCCGTCATTATATTAGACCTAGTCGAGAAGCTGGACGGTGTTATTTTATTTCAAGATCTCTCCTGTTTCCCTACCTACTGCAAGCCAAAGATGGCGCGATCCAGGAATCCGTAAACATCGATGGTACGCCCAGCCCTTTCTCGCCGGGCGTAGAATTTCGGGGATTACGGAAAATCTTCGGCTTGCAGCATGTGGAGGAAGATCGCGTTACGTTGGCTGAGATTGTTACAAAAACAAAAACACAAATCGGCCAGTTTCTCGACTAGGCCTGGACCCGCTCCTGGTGTCTTCTCCTCCTTGTTGCTATGGTCACCATCTTCCTGAGGTAGAGGTTTCAGCAAAATTCCTTTGTTTTCTAGACCATGTGAAGAGTCCCGCCGTGGCACTAATGTCCTTTGGCAAGACATTAATCTACATTTGCCACACTCGACCCAGGTGAGATAAAGGCTGCCGGAACTAAAGCGAGGGTAATAATATCCAAAGCTCTTTGGAAGCGCATAGGGACGTCATAACAATATAATATGCGCTATACAAGAACCGAATATCATTATTTATTATTATTATTATGCTAAAACAAGGCTATCAAGTGCAGGGAGAGCTTACAATCGCAATTTGACGGTTCCATAAACATCCCCCTCCCCCATGTATGTTGCTATAGTATTACGTATTGTAACAGGTTGTCAACTTTGGCAAAGTTACGTATCACTTTCTCAAGTTAGCTCATTGATGACTGACAGATGATGTCACAAGGGGAATGAGATCTGGAAGATTTTTTAGGGTGGAGCTTAGCGAGTTTGAAAAAAAAGGATTTCCAAAAATATTTCAAAATCTATGAAACACATTCAGAAGTTTAAATATCAAAATATGAGATGTATGCAGGACTACACACCAACAGGACCAAACCTGCATAATTATGGATGACAGGGGCCCTTTAAAACGTTCGCTCATTTCAGTAGGTGATTATGTTGGGCCTTTGAGATTGCATTTTTGTAGAGTTTTTGGTAGTCTTGGGGCCCCTATTTTACTCAAATTTAAACTTGATGCTGGGCTTAATATTTTGCTAAAAATCAGATGCAATTAAGGAAGTTAGTGAGAGTTCCTTTTGTTAAACATGATTGTAGGTGGGGTTTAACAGAATAAGTTGAATACGGACCAGTGAGGTTATAAAGCAAGGTTCCACTAGTCGAGTGAGATATTTCCGATGAGGGTATGATTCCCAAGTGTCACAGGTGTTGGAATAATTTCTAGAGCAATACGCGAATTTGCACAATCACCAGTAGAATAATCATTACCTGGTCCATTAACATTTTGTGGTTCAAGGCAGTTTTGTTCAATGAATTACTTATGAGAAGAGATTGTATTGGTCTATAGGTGAGTCCAAGCTATCTAAGACTTTGGTATATATTTGATGATTGTATTCAATTGACTCTCATTTGCTTTACAAATAACCTCCCTCTGCCACATGCTATATATTATCCAAAGGCTTCAAGATTATTTAAGTTTTTCCGTTACAAGATTAATTTTTCCTATTGTTAAAAGGCTCTTATGGAGTTTATCAAGACCGGAAATTTACCAAAAATAAAGTGTTTCTCGTTCCTCGCCGCCTCCTTTTTTTTGATTTTTACTATTTACTTTTCAGAAGAAACCCCCCAAAAAAAAAAATAGCCTGTGATATACATTTTGTTTTAATAGCTTCTAAAGTGATACAAATAATTTGTTTTGTCATACATTGCATCAGTGTACTCATGTAGCACAATATCTGTGAATAAATATATTGGTCAGCTATATTTAGCATGGCAGCCATCTTGGAAAAAAAATTGCAGAAGAAATTGCAAAATATTTAATAGTAATGCCTTGCCTCCTCCTTTTCCGGACGAGAAACACAATATTTTTGTTATTTGGCCTTATATCAAGACCGGAAATTTTGCAAAATCACTGTGTTGCACAAAGCAATCCTAAACAGTGCCTATTGTTTTGTGCAAAATTGCACGTGTGGCAAACGAGCAACAAAAGTGTCAATAGCCCTGCTAGAGCTTAGATGATATCAAATATGAAGGAAAAGTGATTTAATTTTATGTCAAACTCTCCAATCCTGGGTAACGTATGAGACACCCAATGACCAAATACCTTGGCCTCGCCCCTATAAGGATATGTTGCTTTAAGTCATATCACTGACACTACTGAAAGGACCTTTACTTCTATTTTTCCTGTCATGTTTATTCTAGGTAAAACATTAATAGAGGTATGATATGCGGTGTCCAAAGTTCGTGGACATTTACAAAATAATTAGGAATGTGATGTTTTATCAATGATATCTCATATTCCACAAAAATTAATTTAAATCGATTAATACCAAATGAACGTTCAAATTTGATAAATGCTCATTCTGTGCAAAAGATGAGAAAACATATATGCACATATTTTTTGAATGAGTTGTAGTGAGAATATTATGAGAACAATGTAGTGATATCCTGGATCTTCCTTTTCTTAAAGACATGAGCTGGAAGGAAGTTCATATCGGATTGGATGAAGTAAATGAAAGAAAAAAATTAATCACGTTGTTGTATTAATCAAATATCTGTTATTTTAAGTAGGGAGAAAAAAAAGCCTACAAGCATTGAGGAAATAAAAGAAAAATTATGTAAAAGCGAACCAGAAGAAAGACTGCTACTGAACGAAGTCCATTGACACTCCATTATAAAAAAAAATGGGAACATCTTAAGGTAAACATTGAAAATAAACAAGATAATTAAATGGATGGGGACCGGAGGGGTCCGCTCAGTTCGCATTTAAGCGTGATTAACCGCTCTCGACTGCCATAGACATCAAAATATAGATTTCTAGACTCTTGTTGCTAAATTCATATGTTTAACGGAACGGACGCAAAAGACGGCAAAATTTGCCGATCGTCAATATTTTCATATTTTCACACTCAATTCCAATCGATCTTACCGATTTATTGAAATATGGAACTGTCCACGAACTTGTAGGTCACGCGCGAACTATTGTCACACCACATTATTGATATTACCAAGAAGTTATAAAGTTTATAACTCCTTGATTTTACGTGCTTTACGTTAAATAAATAAACCTATTTTTGCACGGCTCTTCTCAATCACTCGCTCTCTACATTGTGTATATCCACGAAGAGGAACAATATATTGATGCTGTGGCATAAATGTATTTCATATGCATTAGCATAAGGACGAAACCAGGATATCTGAGGAAGGACGGGAGGGGGTGGGGTAGTGCACAATTTTGAAAACTTGACTATTGCTAACAAAGAACAAGTTATCACATTTCTATCTGCATTTTGGGTCTAGCTTGTGGAAGGGGCACAAAAACACATTTAATTGGGGCGCATTTATTTACTTTGTATGCACAATAGGTTGTGATTTATTGTTATTATAATTTTTTGTTACCCCACCCGTGCACTGGGAGCAATCACCACCGTGGCTTTGTGATATGTATGCATATCCTAGCGTGTTAAGAAAAAACACGAATGTGCTGCTCATAAAGGGCTGTACCCCCCCCCCTCCCCCTCCCCCACCCTTCGCCCACACTGCATCTACATACATGTATGTACGTTTATGACATAATACATGTAATTCAGCTCATTCAGTTGAACCCGGAAGTGGGTCTAAGGGAAATTTGTACCTCGCTCGTACTTCTTTTGTTCAACTCGACTATAAACCAATTAGATGGCCAATGTCGGGTTTCATATTATTTGAATAAGGGTCTATGTAATCAAAGCACGTATGATTGTATTAATGTAAATGTGTATCAATGGTTCATACAAGGATCTTTAAGTACGCAGAAGTAAACAAGGCTGGTGGGTGACACGACTTACAGGGAATCCCTAATTAATTTCTTTCGTCTCCTTTCGAATTTAGACCTGGGGGCTTTTTATGAAACAATTAGTCGGTGGTTTTCACCGACTAATATCATCGACAATTTTATTGTCACCGACTATTTTCTAGGCCTGTGATTGGTCAAATTTAGTCAGCGCTGACGGTTGTCGGCGGACAAATGTTGATGAAACGCCCCCTGTACGTAAGCAATGCCACAAAGTGAGAGCGAGTGCAACCATGTAATATACATCGCCGCAGAGAGTTTATGATAATGCAAGACATTTGATTGATTTTGCCGGAACGCAACAAGGCCTGTTCGTAATTCATTCTACAAGTGAGGAGATAGATATCCATGAACAAAAATTTGAAAATACAAGTAACCGACTTCGGAGAATTGTTATCGACTTTGCACGGTAAGTAATGATCGTAGCAAGTACACGTAAAATTGAAGTCATAATACCATATATTAATAATTAAATAGAAATAATGAAAAACATCGAGAGCCATGTCATGGTTGTAACGAGTCTGAACTCGATATTGTTTCGGGTTATTCATCAGGGGAAGGGTTAGGGTTGCGATTGGGTTTTAGTTAAGGTTTATACATGTAGGATACGGCAGCGCTTTTCAACATTATAGCCACGGCAACCTTTAGTGAAATAAGAAGTTTCGCGGCATCTGGTACACATCAAGTACGTGTTTCTAAACATTTAAGAGCGAGAGAAGCGAGCAAGCAAAAACAATGTCATTTTTACTATGGTAAAATATTATTTTGTAAACAAAACCCACTAGATAAGATGTGATATTATGTTATGGGCACCTCGCTGCCCTATACATCAATACAAACGTCATATATTCGGTCACCTCGATGCACGAATGTAAAAATATTCGGACATCACGGTGTCCAGAATCATCCTGTTTCCGAAAAGTGAAGCGAACGAGCGTGGTAAAAATATAATGTCGATATAAAAATAGAAGATGAATGCCGGCATTTTGCTAACAATTAAACGATATTCGGGCTCCTCACTGTCAAAGAGATATTAGGGACTTTTAGATTTTACACGACGAGAACGCGGACTGCCACGGTGACATCCTTTTAAGGTAATGTGACGTCCTTTTAAGGCACTGCCGGGCACGGGCCAGTGCCTTGATAGAATGGCACACGTTGCAGTCCACTACGTCGACGTGCAAATCTAAAAGTCCCTAATCTCACTGTGAACATGACGGACAAAGAAAGAGGACAAAATATACGGTCCTCATTCTACCCTCATCCTATCCTCAACAATTGCTGTGGTAGACAAAGGAACATCCCTTCACTGCTATTATGTAAAATAAGTAGAACAGGTGAATATGCATGTGACACCTGTTCTATACATTTTTACATAATAGCAGTGAAGGGATGTTCCTTTGTCTACCACAGCAATTGTTGAGGGTAGAATGAGGAACCGGTTATTTTGTCCTCTTTCTTTGTCCGTCATGTTCACAGTGTCTGGCACCTCGTTGACTAATTATTATGAGTATTCAGGCACTTCACTGACTGAAATCATACCGTTTTCTAATGGCCCGGTCCCACTGCACTTACGGATGCAAAGAGGATGTAAAACGTAAAAAAATCTTGCCATCCGTTGGAAAACGCTATGCATCCGTTGTGTACTCATTGCATACGTGTTTCATACGCTCTATCCATCGAGCATCCGTCCACTGTGATTTCATCCGCGCAAAAAGTTTTGAGCTGCACAAAACTTTTAGAACGGATGAACTTTCCACCGTGTACGATGTAAATCCGCGACAAATACGAGCAACAAACGTTCTATGTCCGTTATCATCCGTTAAACGTCCGTTGTATCCTCTCTGCATCCTCTGGGCATCCTCGCAACTCACATCCGCTGCAGCTGAAAACGGAAAGAGGGAGGAAAGATAAGGTACATGGAACGTCTATACATCGTAAGTAGCACGGAAATAGAAAGGATGTAAGCGTATGCATCTCGTATATAAAGTATTCAAAACGGACAAAGCGTTTGTATCTGGGATGTATCTTGTATATTTAGGATGTCTGGAGTATGTCTAGAGTATGTAGAAGGACACTTAGCGGACAACCGATATTTTGTATGAAAAGGGGGAGAAAATCATCTGGATCTCAGTATGAGTCGAGCAGCCGTGGTGTACAGAACTCATCACCCTTGGTCTTGGTCTTCAACATCATCAATTGTTCTCCACCATGAATGATCAGAGTCCATATGATAGCTGCACTCATTCAACAGCAGAACCACAACCTGTTCAGACTGTATCCAGTTTTAGACAGAAGGAGAAGAAGGAGAAGAAGGAGACGTCCAAGAGCTGTGTGGGTCCGAGGATGGATTGTGAGAAGAATGGAGTTTGGACTGTATGACCAGTTGATGGTGGAGCTGCCCATCAATAAAAATAAAGACCAAACTGTGGCCAACTGATCCCAGGCCAGACTATGTTGGTGGACCATAGCATGCTGTTATGGTTGCACTGTTAGTCACAACTCCCTGTGCCCAATTATTCACAGATAGTATATGACTCAATTATTTTAATAAATAAGGTAACAAAAAGCCATTATAATCTTTGGCTACATAACTTTACCAGGGAATTTTTTTTCAAAATTTGAGTTAAATTTAACGTGCGTAACGTTAAGTTTAACTCAAATTAGCGTTAGCGTTAGCGTTAACGTTTTTTCCAAATGTGACTCCAAACATGGGCCATGTAATTTATTTGTTGTAAATTGATTGTTAAATTAAAGTTATTTTCTCCTTTTAAAAATGAATGTCACTGTATTACATTTAATCTTGGAACAATGATTATATTTATAACTGACCACAGAGACAGGTGACTATTAATGCAAACATTCATTGCGTTTTATGGTCCACCAACATTGTTGGGCATGGGAAAACACCTTGGACATTTTATATGTTTGAAAAAGGGCCTTTAGGCTGAGTTAAATATGGTAGATGGGTGTTTGGACTTCTCTTTCAAAAGGAAAGAGGGACTTTAAATTTTATACGGGGAAAAGGGAGTTTGGAATTCTCTTTCAAAATGAAAGAAAGGGATAGGGGACTTTGCATTTTGGACTACCAGTGCAACCAAGTTGGGCATTTCTTGGTTTTTACCAACACTTTATTAAGTAAACACAAAAAAATGCAAATTTTTAACCATTTTTTCAAAGTTTTTACCAACACTTTATTAAGTAAACAAAACATTTTTATAATTCAAAAATGCTGCTCACAAGTGTTCACAACAAGTGTTCACAATCACAACTCAGTCTCTCAAACTATTCTGAGTCACTCTGAGTCATGTCGGTATCCGAGGGCTGTGACGTCGCCTGGGGTGGAGGAGCAGACCTGGACTGGGTAGGACGAGCTTCAGCTGGGCCTTGAGGGTTGTGGAAAAGTGGAAAAGTCGACCAGCTGAGAGAGAAGTTCTGTGCTGGTCTTCATTGTGTCCCTGATCTCCAACAGCACACTGTCGTCCTGGCCCTCCAGTCTGCCTCTCTGCCTGCGTCCTCTGGATCTGGTGGTGGAGGTGGTGGGTTGGCCTCTGGTGGCTGCCGCTTGTTCCTCCATTTGTGACAGCAGGGCGTCATCCTCCACGGGATCCTCAAGTTCGGCACCATGGGGAGTGCAGCTGTCGAGGGCTCCTGGCTTGAAGATGCCTGTCTGTCTGTGGGCTGTCTGAGGGAGAGGGGTCTCAGAGGGGCTGCTCCTCGGTGGCGGATCTCACCCTTCAGGAAACTGCACTTGGCCATGACGTACTTCTCCCGGTCAGTGAGCTTGACGGCGGCCTGCCCGGATTTCTTGAGGTGTAGCTTCCCATACCAGGATTGCATGTGCTTCCACCATCCAAGGAGTACTTCTGCAGTGTACCCCAGGCTCTCTGCCTTGCCTTTCTCCAGAGGTACTCGTTCTCCCTCAGCCATTCCAGCACATCGTCCTCATGCTCCTCGGAAACGGTGTAATGTTTCCTCTCTCCCTTCTTCTTCCCTTGCCTCTTTCTCCCTCTGGCTGGAGCTTGTTCAGGGCCTTCAGGGGCTTCAGCAGGGCCTTCATGGGCTTGAACATCAGGGCCTTCAGGGGCTTAAACATCAGGGCCTTCAGGGGCTCGAACATCAGGGCCTTCAGCAGCAGGGCTTTGAGGGGCTTGAGGGCCTTGGGGCTGGTCCACCACAGCAGCAGCAGCTTCACCATCAGAGTCAGTGTCAGGGGGTGGGGTGCTGGTTCTGGCCTTCTTCTTTCCGCTTTATGCTCACTGCGTGTGTTTGGGTTTTTTTTACAGACGTGTATCAATCAGATATGATTTTTTACGTCTGGGGACCGACCTTTTAACGTCACCATCCGTGCGTGCTGCATCCCTTTATATCCACGGAGCGGACGCAATTCATACCCCCTGCATGCGCAGTGAACGGTTTGCATCCGATATACATCCGCTCGGCATCCCCTTTGTTTCCGTTAGGCGTACGTGATGCATCCGCTTCATCCGCTATGCATCCGCTATGCATCCGCTCTTTCCGCTATGCGTCCGCTTCGCAATTATCCCCGGTAACCCCTTCGGAGCTGTCATCCACTTCCATCCGCTTTCATCCGCTAGTCTTCCGATGAACATCCGTTTAACATCCCCGCTACATACTACCCAGGTCCGTTCTTTTCCGTTCTGTTTTCGCAAATTTTCGCCAATTTTGTCCATTTCTGGAGCGGATGAAAACGGATGGAGCCACCCCCGAAATTTTGCTCGTCCGCTGTGTCCTTTATGCATACGTTTTGTGTCCATCGGCCAGTGGGACCGGGCCTTAAATGTTGCGAGCGAGCGAGGAAAAAACAACTTGATCGTTTTTCAAATGTTATTTCTTCAACAAATTACACAGAGGTTTCTGATATTTTGTTTTCACGAAATTAACCTTTATTTCATAATGAATAAAGTACATATAGTGTTGGGTCCAGGTTTAAAGTTAAGAATTCGGTTAGTGCTGGAATTTACCGCGGAACAATTGTCGAAAGAGCATGTGTGCTGTAGATATCAGGAATATATATATTATTATGTACCATGAAGTGGGAAATTTCGGTTTGAGGGACCCATCATGTTTCTTCCCCCAATCAAGTTGACGTATCAAATGCAAATTCATTGGACTTCGACACTGAAAAATAACACGTTGACTATATAAGTGAGAAATATGTATAGGTAAATATAGTGTGAAACAGAGAGAGGCAATATACTTAAATTGCGTCTTTCAATACTATGAGTTCTTGAATTGCTCACTTCGTGTTTTGTTCTGCAGCCAATACTAGCTCATATTTCATTGAAACGAATATTAAACAGAGATTTTGCCTGTTTTTCCTTCCGCGTTGCAGTGTCATCCAGTATCCTTACTATAATTTGGCTAATCTTGTGTGTCCTTCCGTTTATTTGACGGCGCTTTTCTCCGTGGTTTTCCACTCAATCGAGCTGGATTTTTTTCTAAACATGGTTAGATTGTTCGCAGATTGTCATGAGGGGGGTGGTTTGTGGTATTTTGGTCGCATTATTTAAACTTTTTTACAATTCGTAACTTTTTTGCATTCCGCTTCGCAGCCCTGAGTATAGCTTCAAAGTTCCCAGTCCCTTTGACTTTTCTTGGGTCAGCGAAATACAACGCATTCCATGCCGACCGTATACGGGTACCGGTACGTACGTACGTAAGTACGAACTCTCATGCGCTGGATCTTAGATGCTGCTGCTGCTGAAACGTAAACATCATACCGTAATCGGCCGATGTCTCTCATCTCAGTGATGACAAGTGATCGAGTACGACTTTCTGACAAACTTTTTTAGATCTATTTATTTTATTGTGAATGATTCAGCAGTTATAGCCCCATTCTGTAATTCCAACGTATGATAAATTTGTTTGGCTGATATATAGTATACAGAGTACCGTACAAAACTTTGTGCAAAGTTTATGTACCGTACCGGTACTGAAAGTGAAACGCTACTTAGTGCAGTGATGATCATTGGGCGGCACGCCGGAGTTACGGGTCAAAGTATGGATATGATTCTGAATTAGCGCCGATCATTGTTGTGCTGATTGAGCGAACCGTCGCGTGCACTCGGCCTCCACTCACTGTTGTACCGCTGCATATGGCATGGTTGTACGTGTACATGTAGATCTCAAATGTAATCAATAGTTTCTGAGTAACAATTGTGAACAATACAAAATTTCAATTTTGTATGGGGGAGCGGTTCAAATTCAGAATAGTTCTAGATCTAACTTAGATTATAGATCTAGCCTAGAGTAGACCTAGAGAACTTAACGTTGACCTACACTGTATCTGCCCAGTTTCATTAACACAGCCTTTATATTTAATCCTATAGTTTAACAGATTCGGCTACCTGGAACTCATCGCTCCAAGACCAAGCTGTGCCAGTCAGGGCGGATCCAGCCGCCGCCAAAGGGGAGGGGCCAATTCGTGAGAAAATATTTAGCGCCGAATCAGCCAGCCGGCGAATAAGCGGGAGGGTGGGGAGGGGGTTAGTGAGCACTTCTACTTCTGAACCAGTACATGTAATGATAACATTTCTTTTCACAATAATTGCCTCTTGACTGGTTACTGAATACGTACCTCTTCTAATACATTTTTTTTTCATTCTATAGTAAGATGAGGATTTGTAATGATTATTGAAGTTCTTCCACCAAGTCTATATTGAAATAGAAATCTGCTATGAATCAATTGTTTAAATATATTTATCAATAAACTACTTGGCATTTAGTGTGAATGGGCAGTCAAGCTGTACATACAAGAAGCCCCCACACACACACACATACACACCTTGATAAAGAAAAACGACTCCTGCCCCCTGTGCTGCCACGGGTAATTTCTGCTATACATTATAACATGCCATTTCAAATATGATCTTTTCATCTATATACTACATAGCATATCTTGCCTTTTAAACATTGTGTTTTACATTTCTATTAAAAATGAAATAATCTAACATACATGTATCAATATTGTTATTTATTCGAATAAAATTGAATATTGTATTCTAATCAGTGAAGATGCCCAAATAACTCTAAAAAGACACAAACATTCCAAAAAATATACATTTTACAGTGTACTTTCTGATATTTTTATCAATTATTTCAATGCATAACTATAGGTTTTCCCGCCCAATTTCATCAGAGTTGCATTCGAATTCATGAATAGGCGTTCAAGTTCGAACGTTTTCGTCACCTCTCTGCTCTCATGGTTCATTTTCATTCTTTGAGCATTCAATTTCGTTTTATATCATTCCTTTTAAATTTTATTTCATTCAATTTAGAGAGAAATCCATTCAATTTAGTGACGCGAAGTTGTCATTCGATTTCGCGCCAGCTGGATAGACGTTCAATTTCGTCCTTAATACCAATTTCAATTTCATTTATACGCACACACCTTCGCACTTTGAACGTTCGAATTAAATTAACATAAACAAGTTCTGTAGTTCTATGTAATTCTTACCGCAATTTGTTCACATCATATTATCTTTTTTCACTGTTTTCAATTATATAATTTCATTTTCATTTTAAACTTTCATAATATTTTTTAAATCATATTTTATATGTTTCTTTTCTTTCTAATCTTTTCCTCCATTTCACTTTATTCCCTAGCAGTATGGATATAACACTTAAAGAATGGTTATAAAACTCATAATTTGTAACATGTAAGTAAGTACTTATCATGTACTTACTTACGTTATTATCATGTAAAAATTCCAATATAAGGCAAAGGTCCCATTTCAAGGTACATAAAGTTTGCATAATTTATTCATACAGATGCAGATTGCAAAGAACTTAAACAGTAAATGAAAAGACTGCCCAAATGCTATAAATGATTGCCTATTCGTGAAATTGAATACCTTAATGTTCATCAGGGCGGTGCAGGTGCGAATTGGAATGCATTTACGTGCATTTTTAATTTGAACGCGCTTTTACACGTTTATGTGAGAAAATCATGAAATCGCATGCTAATACAATTAAATTGAGTGACCTAGTTAGCTTTTTGAATGTTGATCTCGGTGATCATTCGAATTCGCTCGAAATTGAATGATCGCATCGTTAAATCGGATGCAACTCTGATGAAATTGGGCGGGAAAACCTATATTTAACGCACCAGGAAAAAAAATATAAAAAACCTCCAAGAAGCCCATGGAAGCCATACAAATAAATCTTTTCATCACACAACCAAAAATCTTCTCTCTCTCGCTCTCACTCTCTCTCAATCATTTTCTGTCTCTCTCTCTGATTTTCCCACTGTCTCTATACTCTCATTCATTTTTTCCCACTCTCTCTTTCTCTCTCTCTCATTTTCCCCACCGTCTGTTTCTCTTTCTCATTCATTTTTCCCACTGTCTGTCTCTCTATAATTCATTTTCCCACTGTGTGTGTGTCTCTCTCACACACGCACCTTGATAAAGAAAAACTGCTCCTACCCCGCCTGCGCTGCCACGGGTAAAATCTGCTAGTTATAATAATATGCGTATCAGAACAATTACTCGCTGGACAATCAACCCCGGAAATTACCCCCAAGGACAACCACCTCCGAGGACAATTACCCCCGGAAAATTACCCTCGAGGACACCCCACGTGCATTAAAGGGAAATCTTACCTGATAATAAGTTGGTTTCAATAAAAGCAGAATTTTTCGGGGTAAGTTGTCCTCGGGGAGGGGGGAGTGATCGTCCAAGGGGGTAATTTTTCAGTAGGGGTATTTGTCCTCGGGGGTGGTGGTCCTTGGGGGTAATTGTCCTTGTGGTAATCGTCCCGCTTGAAATTGGCCGGGGATGATTGTCCAGGGGGTATTGTCCTATAGAACCAATAATATGATATTGTTAAGGTATATACTCTATTTACTCTATTTATCTCCTACATTAGGTTTCTGTGAGACGTCGCGCTGTTGCTAAGTATCCGAGGACTATTAAAGAGTGGATTACTTCTCACGGGATACGATCCAGATAGAGATACATGACATCAAGAATGATGAGTATTACATCGAAACTGATTGCCACGGCGGCATTAATATTAGGCCTGTTGTTTCTTGACATCCCTTCATCAACGTCGTCATCACTGTCCGCGTCAAACGGGTTGTCATCGACATGCACATCGAGCTGCAGCTGCACCAGAATTCCTATGCGGTTGAACGACGGTGTTCCCAGACCACTTTCACACTCCACTGAGGATAAAGGCAAATGCATGTGCCGAGGAAACGGATTGATACCTGACGAGTTTCTGGATGTTCTTGGGTTGGAGGTGGAGTTCATAGATCACGTTGTTCTTGACAATGGATCTTTTACCAACTATTCTTTCAGTAACTTGTACTTTTTGACCATCTCTGGAGTCGAGTATATCAAACCAGGTGGATTCAGAGCTGTGGCCGGTATCAGAAAACTTATCTTCAGGGGCATGTTTGTTGTCGTCCTGGAAAAGGGTGTGTTCATGTACTTGGAGCGACTGGGGGAGATCAGTGCAGATAACAATAACATTAACGTTCTAAAGGATGGATGTTTTGAAGGAATCGGCACTGAGCTCCATAACCTAAGCTTGGCAAATAATTCTATCGGGGATGTTTCCAGGGATAACTTCCTAGGCTTGTCATGGTTACAAAATCTGGATCTATCAAAGAACAAGATCGCTCGACTGGGGCCACAAACGTTCGAACTGATGCCGGAGCTTCGAGTTCTTAATCTCGCTACAAATGTCATCGTACGAATCGAGCAAGGCGCGTTTCTTAGTCTGAACAAACTAGAAATGCTGAACCTTGACGGAAACCAAATTCAAGTACTACCCGAGCCTCAGATTGACATAGGCATAGAGTTTCGCAAAATGATGACAGTGATCCTGCACAACAATCCTCTACAATGTGATTGTCGCCTGGACTGGATAAGCGCTTGGCTGGATATCGAGGGTATACACTGCTCGGGTACCTGTCAATTACCCGAGAAGTTCAAAGGACACACCTTGGTAACCGCGTACAAAGATCCAATGCCACAATGCAGAGATAATAACTCCGAGATCCGTGTTGCAACAGGAAGCATGGCTACTCTAACCTGTCCAATTGCATATGCCTCCTGGGTTGTGCCGGGTAATGTAACTCTCCACAAGACCGGTCAGAGCGACGATCATTATTTCCTCACCAACCGTGACTCTCTAGTGGTATGGAACACTCAACTGCAGCAAGAGGGTGTTTACGAGTGTATGACAGAGGATAGAGACCAATTAATGGTGTACAATCTCAATGTCCACAAAGTCATGTCCGCAGCAATTATTGTAATAATCGTCTGCGGAATCCTTGTCCCCATCATTACTGCTGTGTATTTTGTTTGGTATTGTTATCGACGTCACTGCAGTCACGAATCAGAATATGAGAATTTAGACTACGTCCCACCGACAGCGACAGAACCACCCAATACACAAATTCAATAGGGAACACTGAATGCTAAGTATCCAAGTAGAGCGTAGAGGGCGAAGCGTCAGGGACGGCGTAGCGTTTTTCAAAGTGGGGGGAAGGGCACCAACAAAACAGGGCACTTTCTGGCAGAAAAAATGGGCACCTACAAAGGGAAACCTCAAGGCGAGAGTATTCCATTTGTAGACATTGGTATATGTCCCTACATTGTGATTATATTATCAGGGATGATTTCAATATTGTTTCTCTCATTACATTGTCCAAGATACAAAATAAAGGTAATGCAAAGTTTTGGTAAATTTTGAAAATTGGATGGATAGTAATTCTTTAAAATGTTGATATATTTGGATGCCCCTCTGGATGTATTATTAGCACTGGAAAATTTAGCCCCTAAAACACTTCTGCTTTCGAGAAATTGAATAATAAAAAATTTACCGGTGCTCCCGGTAAATTTTCAAATATTTCAAATAGCGCCTAAGGCCATTACATGATAGCTGCGACCATGAACATCTCAGAATATCTCAGTTCTGATATATCATTTCCAAACGGGAATAGCAAATTGATCGATTGTAGTAAAAAAAAAACATTGTTTTAAAGCTAAAGTAATATCAGTCTTGAGAGGGAGCTATATAACATAAAGAGTTTATTTTGTGGCGGAAAAAACCTTAATTGACGAAGGGGGAAGATACGTCATCATTAAAGGCAAATGTCAAGGCGAAAAGCTAATATTAGGAAGTGTGTACTTTCCCACAAGGAATAAGGAAAGCAAAACTCAGAAGAGCCTACTTTGAAAAATTGGAAAAAGAAATTAAAGGCTTAGAATATCGATTGACGATCAATTGTCATAATAGTATTCAGGACGAAATTGACTTGAAAAAAATGGAATTAGAGAAGCTTTTCGACTATTCACGTCAAGGTTAAGTCCGTTCAAGGGCAGAATGGTCTGAAGAAGGAGAAAGAAATTCAAAAAAACAATTATTGAAGTCGAATAAAAGGAAAAGTGTGATTAATGAGATATATAATGAAAATAAGGAAGCTGTGCGGGATGGCAAAGGATTTTGAAGATTATCAGGGAGTTTTACGAGAATTTATATGCCTGTAAAAATGGTGAAATTACAGAGCAGTGGCGGATCCAGGGGCACGTGCCCCCGGCCAAAAAAAATTAGTGATTAGTACTACTCCCCCACCCCACTGAGCGAATTATCGGCCGGCTTTTTTTTTTAATTTTCCAATTTTCGGGTGCAAAAAAATTTGCTCACTCCCCCACCCCAAGAAGTAGAGACATACCAACATTTATTTTTAGATTGTCATAAAGTTAAACGACTATGGCAGGAGGTAATTAAAAAGTTACATTTAATCGCAGTTCACAGTGATGATTGGAAACCCATTTTTATGGGAATATCCGGCAATACTGCTAGAATATTTGTAATAAATTGTATCATATTTCTGGTAAAGTATATCATTTTTATTTCTAGAAAACAAGGAACTCTGCCATCTGTACAGATAGTAGTACATATGCTGAAAGATTACAGAGACGAGGAATACAAAATAGCCTTCTAAAAGGGAAAACTGGGGATGCACTTACAGAAATGGGAACAAATCGATGCATTTTTACTTTAATGGATGTAGCTATATATATATATTTTTATAACAAATTTTCTCTCTTGTACAGGTGGACAAACCGGAACAGGTTGCATGCAGTGTGTGTGTTGGAGTGAAAGGGGGTGTGAGGTGGGTGGGCTAGAGGGGGTGTCATGAGTTTGAGTGGTGCGAGTTGAGGATGTGCGAGTGTGTGATTGGGTGGGACTATGTAAAATATGGAAAGCTCACGTATGTTAACATTTTTTCCTCGGGAGTAGCACGATGTTGCACTCAGAGCTGGAAATCAATTTGTGTTTATGTTGTACATGTATGTTAAGTGTTATGTTGTGTTATTGTGTTTAAAAAAAAAACCTCCACAGCTCAAGATGATAATTCTTTCAAAGTATGTTTAATTATGTATATGTTTTAAATATTGTGCTTATCATTGTGCTAATTGTCAAATTTATCTTTAATGAGTAAGGAACAAATTAAAATCCTTTCTCTAAATTGTCGTGGACTAAGGGATTAAAAAAAGGAAAGATGTATTTGATTATTTAAAAAGGAAAAAGGCAGACATTTATTGTTTACAAGATACTCATTTTGTTTTAGAATTAGAAGAAGACATTTTAAAAGAATGTGGAGGAAAGGGAATTTGTTCTCATAAAGCATCCAATGCTAGGGTAGTCGCAATTTTATTTGATAAAACCTCTCAGTATATTTTTAAAAGATTTAAATGTGATAAAGATAGCAATTTTGTTGCTCTCAGTATAAAATGGGATTTTATAGAATTTCTCTGGTTGCATTATACGGCCCAAACAATGATGATCCAGGTTTTTTTAATTTATAAAAGATATTTTGTTGGATTATGATGATCCTCATAAAATAATTTGTGGGGATTGGAATTTAGTGCAAAGTTTAGAGATGGATACATTTAATTATGTAAGACTTAATAATAGAGATGCTAGGACAAAAGTTCTTGAGATAAAAAAATGTTTTTAATTTATTAGACCCTTGGCGGCAAATGTATTTTGATAAAAAAAGCCTACACATGGAGGCAGCCTAATCCACTTAAACAGAGTAGAATTGATTTTTTCTTATTTCATCAGAAATTTTTCTCTGGTGAAGAAGAGTGAAATTGATTTAGGTTACCGTTCAGACCACTCATTGATAAGCTTGGAAATTATGTTTGATAAATTTAAAAAGAAATATAGCTATTGGAAGTTTAATTATTTATTTTTAAAGGGACCAGAATTTATTACTCTCATAAAAGAAAAGATAAAAGTGGTTACCTTGCAATATTTGAATAATGAAGGTTTGGAGGGTAATCAATTTGATAAGGTCAGTAAGCAAAATTTAAAATTTTGTGTTGATGATCAATTATTTGTTGATACTTTGTTAATGGAGTTGAGAGCAGCCATTATTATGTATGCAATACAAAGAAAGAAGACTAGAGAATCTAATGAAAATAAGCTTATAGATGAGATAGTCAATTTAGAGATACTTATTGGACAGAATGTAGAGATACAGGAAAATATAGAAAAAATCAAACAGTTGAAAGAAGAAATGGAAAATTTGCGGAAACAGACATTGGAAAATGATGCAAAGATGTTACGGCTTAAAGAAATGCAATATGGCGAAAAACCTTCAAAGTATTTTTTGAATTTGGAGAAACAGAGGATTGTTGAAAAGACTAACGTTACATTGATTGACGATAATGGGGTTGTATTGCAAGAGCAGGAAAAGATTTTAAATGAAATAAGGACATATTATGAAAACTTGCATAAATTTCATAAAAACTCTAATATAGATGTTTTATTTTCTAAACTAAATAAAGATCAGGTTAAGAATCTTACAGAAAAAGAGTTTTTATGTTTAGAAGGAAAAATATCCCATAGTGAAGTTGCAAGTGCATTGAAAAATATGAAAAATAATACATCCCCTGGTCAAGATGGTTTTACTGTGGAATTTTTATATTTTTCTTTCAAGATTTGGGTATTTTCATGGTTCGTAGTATGAATTGTGCTTATAATTGTTGAAGATTATCCTTCTCACAAAATTTAGGGGCCATTACTTTGCCACCAAAAGGGGATAAAGTGAGACATTTTATAAAGAATTGGAGACCTATTTCCTTGTTGAACGTAGTTTATAAAATTTTATCGAGCTGTATTGCCAATAGATTAAAAGAGGTATTACCTTGTATAATACACCCAAATCAAACAGGGTTCCTTGCTGGACGTTTTATTGGTGGAAATGTAAGAATTATTTATGATATAATTGTTTATGTAGATAAGGAAAAATTACACGGTATGATTTTATTGATTGATTTCGAAAAGGATTTGATAGTGTTTCTCATGTCTTTTTCTTTAAGGTACTTTCCTTATTTAATTTTGGTAATTCTTTTAAGAAATGGATAAATGTGTTATATAGCAATGCATATTCAAGTGTTATGGTAAATAAGCAATTAACTTCTAGATTCCCTATAGAAAGAGGCTGTCGCCAAGGGGATCCTCTGTCTCCATATTTGTTTTTGATATGCGTTGAAATTTTATGTATGTTAATTCGTTATTCACGTGAAGTGAAAGGAATTTGTGTCAACTCAAAGAATTTAAAATTCTTCAATATGCAGATGATACAGTTTTATTTCTTGACGGCTCCAATGCTAGTTTTCAGAATGCTATAAATATTTTGAATTCTTTTGGAAACTGCTCTGGACTTAGGATAAATATACAAAAACAAAAGCAATTTGGATTGGAGCTTCAAAAGATAATAATGAATTAAAACTAGAAGGATAAAATGTAGAGTTTGTTTATAATGTTTATTTTAGATATCTTGGAACAGACTTTCATGTTGATATTACCAAGATGCCAGATTATAATTATGATAGAATATTTGATAAAGTGAAACGACAAATGATTTCTTGGATCAAGCGAAATATAACTGGTTTGGGGAGAATAACAATTGTTAAGTCATTATTATTACCACAATTTAATCATTTGTTTATGTCATTTCCAAACCCATCTGTTGAATTAATGAAAAATATAAAAATACAATTTTTAAAGTTTATATGGAAAAACAAGCCTGATAAAATAAGCAGAAAACAGGTTGTTGGTTCATATGAAAAAGGTGGCTTAAAAATGGTTGACATAGACTGTTTTAGTAAAGCACTAAAGCTAACATGGGTTAGAAGAATTATTTGGAATAAGTGTACAAATGTTGGTCATTTAATGCAGTCATTTTTACAAAAAACATTTATGATCAGTTTTGGTGATAATTATTTTGTTAAACTATCTCATGTAACTGGCAATCCATTTTGGAAAGAAGTTTTTGAGGGCCTGTCATTGTTAGTTAAAGCATGTAAGAATGATTGGTTATCGGAATCTCTATGGATGATTAGCTCAATTCAAATTGGCAATGAGTCTATTTTTGTTAAATCCTGGCATGAAAAGGGTATTCGATTTATTAACGATTTGATGGATAGTAATGGAAACTTATTGTCTCACAAGAAATGTGAGGAGAAGTTTGATTTGAAGCTTAATTAATTGTCTTACTATTCAGTTTGTCAAGTAATAAAGTGCAGATATAATGAATTGTATAAAACATGTCAAACAAATTTGGAAGAACCTTTAATTCCTTCACATATTAAAGCACTTATTCATGAAAAAAAAGGATGTAGATACATTTATAAAGTTCTTTTTGAAGAAACAAATTGTTTGTCTCTAATAAGTTCAAAGTGGGAACGATATTTGAATTATAATTTACCAGCTGTATTGATACAAAAATATAACGTTATGATATTTCGTTTCACACCAGTTATTAGTTTTTAAATAGAATTTTGTTTTTAAATAAACAACTTTTTAGGATGAAAATTGTAAACAATGAACATTTTTCATTTTGTAGAAAAGAAAAAGAATGTGAGATAAGTAGAAACATTTGGAATGAAACCTCAAACTGGATTTATGAAAGAACTCAAATTAGAATTTTGTTCACTTTACAAAATATAATTTTTGGCTTTGAAGATAAGAGAAACGATGCCCTAAATTGCATTGTTATATTGGTTAAACAACAGATGTTTATTTGTAAACTGAATAGTATTGTTCCGCTTTTTGATAAGTTGAAAAAGAAAGTTTTACAATATTATAAAGATGAGAAATATATTGTACATCTATCTGGAATGGAAATACATTTTGCTTTAAAGTGGCAGTTGCTCCAATTGTTGTTTGTATAGAAAGATTATTTTGAATGTGTTTAAAACTTTAAAAATGCACATATATTTGATTTGTTTATTTCTGTGAAGATTATTAATAAATAGCGTGTGGAGGGCTCAAAAATTGGGGAAAAAAGGAAAATTCATACCTTCATCTATGGTTATTTTGATTATAAATTGTTATATGAAAGAAAAATATATAATCATGTATAATTTGAGATTTGTCTATGTTCATTGATTGGTGTAATTCATGAATTGTTTTTGTATCGAAGATCTTGCTTTGTATTACTTATTGTGATAATTTCTTGTAATGTGAATTTTATGAGGAAGGAAATAAATATCATTAAAAAAAAAATATATAGATATATATATATATATACAATGTCATCAATTTAGACTCGATTTCAACCGCGACAACGATCATTGAATATTGTAAAATCGCATATGCTTCGAATATGTTCATTTGAACCAAATTTATGACCCCATACCAAAACTTTGTATTACCTTTAAGCATTAGACTTTGCAGTTGGGTGTGATGGTCTGAATATTTGTGAGGGAAAAAAATCAATCCTGGTGTGGTTTTAAGCACAAGCTAATCATTAAAGACTGAAAAGACCTTTAATAAGAAATATAATTATATCAACTTTCAGTGCGAGCGAGCGTAGCGAGCGAGCTTTGTGTGAAATTAAAGAAAAAATTGCTCTTAGTCGCTTTAAATTAGGAGCAAATGTTATGGTGAGTTGAGTTTGAAGTTTATTATCCAAACAAAAAGTACATCAATATTACAATCAAATGTTAATGTTTAACATTGAAAGGATAAATGGGACCAGAAAATAGCATTAAATGCTAATCGTGTCTGGTACCACTAACACACAAAAGTATCACAACAATGAATGAGAACGTAATGAATAAATATGAATAACTATTGAATACACACTTAAGCTACAAACTATTCTACATCTAGGCTAAAATATGATCTGTGATTAAATACAAAGCTTTGGTATTTTACACTAAATAAAAAGATAAAGAATTATATAACATACTATTTACAAATAGGCAAGAAACTTCGGTCCAAAGTTCAAAACAATAGTGAAAAGCAAAGGGGGCACTTAGGCTATCCGAATGGAAAAGGACACTTAGTAGAAGACCAGCCTGTAGGTCCCGTGACCAAACTCTGGGAACAAAGATTTGAAAGTGTTTTTGTGTTCCCTGATGAAGACCGACCAATTTTGACTTTGGCTGCCCCCTTGAAAATGCCGGGCATTTCCGGGAGGGGTAATCGTATCGATATGCATATCAAATTAATCGTCTAGCCATGAGGATTCAAAAAATGTATAGTTTGATATACCTCCGACCTTAAATGAGGGCGCTAGGATCAAAAACGTTAAAAGGTCAACGCACTTTTGAGTGGTGGTCAAATTCAACAATGTATTTAACATTGTCCGATTCTAATGTTTTTAGTGTCTAATAATATGTTTTCTGGCATGGCAAATTCAAATATACAGCTTTCGTAAGTAAAAAAAAAAGCTTACCCTGATCATGAACATTCAAATTGACTGCCAAAAGGCTACTGAGAGACTTGAATCATGATCCTTGGCTTATTTTCGAAACACATTGTCCAACGATGCTTATCCTGCTTTATTGCAGTTCATCATCCTGCTCGGTGTCATATCCATCATAATCACTGTTACAATCACTAGTATCTGAATCTTCGTCAGAGTCTCCAGTGCAGTTTGTTCTGGATTCATAAAGTTTGACATGGTGAATGCCTGATAGTTGGCCTGTGTTAATTACCTTCAAATTAGGTAAATCTGTACCATGAGGAATCCGGAGCGTCGATTTCCTCTTCATCCCATCCCACTTTTTGGCCCGCGTTTCTGCAAGTGTCTTGCTTGATTTATCCTTGTATATGTATTCGATTGTATACTGCTCTATCTTTTTAATAGTTGATGTCACTGGGAGACAGTTTCTAAGCCCTCTAAGTAGCTCTCGTGCCTCTTCTGACTTCATTGCGTTGTCAAGGACTTATGGTTTTTCACGGTCATAGACACTGGAAAAAGTATCCGCACCAGTGTGTATGTCTTCTTCTTTCGTGTCCATCATCTGAGCTCAAAATAATGTTCTGCCAGGCTCTTGCACACTGAAGAGCCTTCCCATTTGCTGCCACTAGGTCTTCCAGAGTTCCAGGCAGCATTGGTCATCTAGGAGTGGGCATCTTAATAGGTCAGACATAGATTGCACGGATGTTCCACACTCACAGATGGTGTCTGTGTTATCTGTGTATCCCCATTTATGCATATTGTATTTGCATCGCCCCACCCCTATGCAAAACCTATTGAGGGACTTCCACGTCTTCCAGTCACATATATGGCCAGGTGGCAACTGTTCCTTGGTCGGGATTGGTAGCTTCTCATGGTGGTGGTTTTCACGTTTCTCTCCCCCACAAGATCACTCTGGTTGAATGAGGAGGTTGTGACAGTGGCTGGACTGTATGAAGGAAGCTCTTCCTTGACTTCAGGCGGGTAGGGGCCGGTTGATGAGAATAAAGGGGATGGCGGGTGTCCTCAACTTTTCTGCTGCGTTTGGTCCTACTTGAAACTGTTCTGCGGACATCGGATGGAGCAATGCCGGCAATGATGTGCAAGCGGTCCATATTCGTGGGCTTGAGGCAGCCAGTGATGCATCTGCAACTGTCGTTGCATCAACTTTCTTTGCATGGGATGATCTTTCCCATACAGGGCAGGCATATTCTGCTGCAGAGTAGCACAACGCAAGAGCAGTTGACCTCAGCGTGGAGGAATTAGCACCCCAAAACGAGTTTGCCAGTTTGCGTAGGAGGTTGTTCCTTGTCCCGACTTTACCCTTCACCTTTTGAACATGCTGTTTGTATGAAAGGGTTCGATCAAGAGTGATTCCAAGGTAGACAGGATGATCGCAGTGTTTCAAGGAGAGACGCCGTTCCATCTCAGGGACAGCTTTCTCCCAGCATTGTGGTTGCGGAGATGGAACAAGCTAACCTGGGTCTTGGCAGGGTTAGCCTTCAGTTGGTCGTTGTTGTAGTAGTCTGTCAGATTGTCTAGGGCTGATGAAAGAGTGGCTTCTATCTTGTCTATGTGAGAACTCTGGGCTGCTATGCCAAGGTCATCAGCATATATGAAGCTTCTTGTTCCTGGGTACACTGGCTGGCCGTTGGTGTAGACATTAAAGAGCACAGGAGTAAGAACACTGCCCTGAGGTAGACCATACCTTTGTTTCGTCCATCTGCTGCGCTTCCCATTGAGCTCAACACAGAAGCGTCTATTTTCCAAGACCATTTGGATAAGTTTAGTCAGATGTGAGTCCTTTGTCATGGTATAGAGCTTGTCGAGAAGTATACGGTGGTTCACAGTGTCGTAGGCAGCTGTTAGATCGACGAACACAACTCCAGTCGGTTCGTTCTTCTCAAAACCATCTTCTATGTGCTGGGTTAGATTTAGCACTTGGCCAGTGTACGATCTCCCAGGCCGGAAACCTTCTTGCTCTGGTATCAGGTGTTGTTCTGTGACTGGTCCCAGTCTGTTCAGGATTAGGCGCTCAAAGAGCTTGAAGGGGTGGCACAACAGGGAGATTGGTCTGTAGCTCTTTGCTTCGTTAAGGCCTTTCCTTGGCTTGAGGATAGCAATCACACGGGCTTTCCGCCAGATTTTAGGAAGCTGGTAGAAGATTACGCAGTTGTTGAACAGAGAGAGTAGCCACTCCCGTGTAGTGTGCCCAAATTTTTTGATCTGTTCTGTACGGATGTCATTAAGACCAGCTGCCTTGCCATTCTTAAGGGAGTCGATAGCCGTCTTGAATTCCAAGTTGCTAAAGTGCCAGGTAGATTCTGTGTCACCCTGTTGCCAATGATTCCTTTTGTGGCGTGGATGTGAAATGGGATAATGATATTGATAATATCCTTATCAAGAAGTGTTGCGCACTAAATAATGCTTTTCTTCCTTTTCAGTCCTAGCATACCTTCAATTTAATGTGCGACATTCGAAAACCAACACATCTCTGTCTTATGGTTTGATGCGTCTTTGATAATTGATGGTTTGATTAAGCTGTGTCTGCTGTTTCTTTGTATGGTTGCATCAAACAGTTTATCACCAGAGAACATGCGCTCTTTGAAGAATGATTGCACTAGAGTCTCCCCATTCTTATGTACTGATTCAAAGGCTTTGGCAAGTCCATCTGATTCGACCATTCCTGACTGGAGGGCACCTCATCTGAAGGTCACAGAGCTAGAGAACTCCACAACAAGCCGTTGTTGCTGGATGATTGCGGTGTACACAATTTCATCACAGAATTTGATTGTGATCTGGCATTTGACCTTACATAGCCTTGTCAACGACTTTGACTCAGCATGATGAACTACTATTCCCTAGACACTTCTGCAACATGTTCAAGATCCCAGGAAACAAAATTTATCTGCAGCAATTTCTGAAGACTGAGTTCAAAACCCTGTTACTCCAACATCCAGATGCCAGATTTATTAACTCTGTGATGAAACGCTATAGTGATTTGTCCACTGGTGGGAAGGTAGTTGAGTAGACATGTCAGCATATGGAAGCAGACACCATTCTGTTGTACATATATTCCGAACTAAGAAAGTCGGGAGTAAAAGATGCCGTTGTCATCGATGAAGAACACACAGACGTATTGATTTTAGTATCTAATGTGGCACATTAAATTGAAGGTATATGTATGCTAGGACTGGAAAGGAAGAAAAGTATAATTAAGTGCGCAACACTCCTTGATACGAATATTTGGAATATAATTATCCCATTTCACATCCACACTGGTGCATATTGAAGGAGGCAGACTTAATCAGAAGAAGAAGAAGAAGAAGATGCCTATGGCCGTGGAAAACCATGAGTCTTTGACAGCGCAATGACGTCAGAAGAGGCATGAGAGCTACCTAAAGGGCTTATGGAAATGTCTCCCAGTGACATCACCAACTATTAAACAGATAGAGCAGTATACGATCAAATACATATACAAGGATAATTCAAGCAAGACATTTGCAGAAACTCGGGCTAAAAAGTGGGACGGGATGAAGAGGAAATCGACTCTCCGGATTCCTAATGGTACAGATTCGCCTAATTTGAAGGTAATACAGGCCAACTATCAGGCATTCACCATGTTAACATTTATAAAATCCAGATGCTCCATCATCTTCTCTTCAGCATGGTTGGAGCTTGAGAGAGGGCAAATGTTTGCCAATATGGTATTCACAGCCAGCACTACCTCAACGTCTAAGTGATGCCAGAACAAAATGCACTGAAAACTCATGGATTCATATACTAGTGACTGTAACAGTGATTCCGACTATGATTCTGATGGATATGACACCGAGTAGGATGATAAACTGTGCAATAAAGCACGATAAGCATCATTGGACAATGCGTTTCGAAATAACTGTGTTATTGTTGGCCAAGGATCCTGATTCAAGTCTCTCAGTAGCCCTTTTGGCAGCCAGTTTGAATGATCATGGTCAAGGTAAGCTCCTTTACTTTTGAAAGTTGTATATTTGAATTTGCCATGCCTGAAAATATATTATTAGACACTAAAATCATTAGAATCGGACAATGTTAAATGTGTTGGTGAATTTGACCACCACTCAAAAGTGCGTTGACTTTTTAACGATTTTGACCCTAGCGCCCTCATTTAAGGTCGGAGGTATATCAAACTATACATTTTTTGAATCCTCATGACTAGACGAGTATAATTTGATATGCATATCGACACGATTGGAATATATTTAAATTTTGACCCCTGTTTGACCTTTATTGACCCCTCCCGGAAATGCCCGGCATTTTCAAGGGAGCAGCCGAAGTCAAAATTGTTCGGTATTCATCAGGGAACACAAAAACACTTTCAAACCTTTGTTCCCAGAGTTTGGTCACGGGACCTACAGGCTGGTCTCCTACTAACTTATTAAAAAAGAAAAGGAGCACGTGTCAAAGTAAAAAAGGGAATTATCAGAGATAAAAATGGGCACTTATTACAAAGTTGACGGGAGCACCTCTACATTTGAATAAGGGCACTCACCGGAGATGAAAAGGGGTACTTATAAGAATGAAAAGGGGGCATACAAAAGAAAAGAGGCACTTGTCAAAATATAAGGGACACCTCTCAGATTTGAAAAGAGGCAATCATAAGAGGTGAAGGGGAACTTATCAGAGGTGGTTAGGGGCACTTCTTGGACCTGAAAAGGGGTACTCATCTGAGAATGATAGGGGCACTTGTGAGAATGGAAAGGAGCACTCATTACAAAGAAAATGGGCACTCATCGAAGGAAAATGGGCACCTATCAGATTTTAATAGAGGCATTTATAAGAGGTTTGAGAAGGGGCATTTATGGGAAGGGGAAGGGGTTCTTGTTAAAAAAAAAGAAAAGGGGCACTCATCAGAGATGAAAATGGGAACTTATCAGCAGGGGAAGGGGTACTTAGCCTATTACAAAGGAAAAGGGCAAATGTTAAATATTTGAATAGGGGCAATTATCAGTAGGGATGAAGGGGCACTTATAAGATTGTGTAAAGGGCATTTATAAGAAATATAGAGGGACACTTATCTGAAGTAAAAGAGGCACTTTCCCTATGTAAAAAGGGGCACTTTAGGGATAGTTGAAAAGGTAGGGGGTCCGCCGCCTCTGCGGAGCGTTATACGGGGTGCGGTCCAGGGGAAAAGCCTTGGCGAGGGTTCAGGTTTCCACGGGTTTTCAGACCGAAAAACGCATAGATTTTCTTCCATTTGTCAAACCAGTTTTGCAGCAAAATCAGTCGATATGAGGACTCATTATTCTATTTTGTTTCAGTGACACGTAATCATATCCTACTTACCATGACGTTTTTTTCGATAGCCGGGTAATCTAGCCTTTTCCCATAATATAGGCTTTCATTGATTTAATGAACAGTCGCTACGGCAAGATAACATCCATTTCACTCCCAAAATGAAAATCATCTCAAAAATCAAAATAACATTTCGGGGGTATTTAGAATTTCGATATACTTATGATACTAAAATATCATAAGTAACGAAATGTAAGCCCAGTGGCGTAAATTTATTCTGTATTTTTTTAAACTGGATTCATGCAATTTCGTGAATACTTTTAGTCAACATTTAGATAAACTCTTAAAGCCCATTCAAACACCTATCGTACGATTTTGGGTCACGTTTTGACCAAAATAAATTTATTTTCCAAGGATTTTTCTATTTCCGTTGACAATAATATTGTTGGTGGTAAATCATCGAAATGAATGCAGGCATATGGAATACGTTAATATGACATAGGCCTTCAAAGTAAGTTGAGTTACGACAGAACACAACACATCTAAGACTTAGTATCACAATATTAGTCACTGTCAAATAAAGGGCTTAGTATATAGGTAAAATGGACGGTATTTTCAAATGTTTAGGGACGTTTTGGAATGCTTTCCATCAGCTTCAAGTTGGTCAAAATATTGGATGCACAATGATGACATTAAGGTAGGTAGTCATATAACAAAGAAACCTTTCAAAATAGGAAATGCCTTTCATTCTATATCCCGATAATCATAGTCATGAGGGCCTGTACTACAACTTAAGTGAGTATTTCTATGAAACTTATCAGTGTCTTTATCTTTAAAAAGATATTTAAAGATGGAAATAAGTTGACCATCATGATTTCGGACCTCCAATTCTTTATCTAGGTATCTACAAAACGCACAACTAGTATGGTACGATCGTAATAAAAACATGTGTGCCATTATAAGTGCCTCTTGATCTGAAATAATAATATTTATGAATAAAATGTTCTAGTAGTCATAATTACTCAAACATGCAATCCTAAATTAACAAATGCAATTGTTTCCCGAGAGTAACTTATATTCCAGCGTGCACATCATGTAGTCAGGTGGCTTAGCGAAATTATCGTTACTCGGCGGATAAAAGCGCCATTTTTGGTACAGGGCTTCCTTAGGACCTACTGAACGATATTAGGCTAGGAGCCCTCGGTAAAAAAATTATATAAAGGTGTGGGGCGGGGGCGTCACCCCGGAGCCCCTAAATAATATATAAGGTAAAATAACATTGATTTGTTGTTGTACAAATGCAGTTTTTGATACAGGGCTTTTTAGAACCTTCTGAACGATGTTAGGGCTGGAGCCCCCCAACAAAACATTTATATAGGTGTGATTTGGGGCGGGGCGTCGTACCGGAGCCCCCATGTTATATATCATGTAAGATCACATTGGTTTGTGGTTATACGACAGCCTGTTTTTGTACAGGGCTATCTTAGAACCTACTGAAAGATATTAGGGTAGGAACCCCTGGCAACAAATTCATATAAGGGTGTGGGGCGGGGGCGTCCTCCCGGAGCCCCCGAATAATATATAAGGTAAAATAACATTGCTTTCTTGTTGTACAAATACAATGTCGGGTACACGGCTTTTTTAGGACCTACTGAACGATGTTAGGGTTGGAGCCCTCTACAAAACATTTATATACATGTAGGTGTGATTTGGGGTCGGGGGCGTCGTACCAGAGCCCCCGTGTTAGATATCATGTAAGATCACATTGGTTTGTGGTTATACGACAGCCTGTTTTGGTACAGGGCTCTCTTAGGACCTACTGAACGATATTAACGAAGGAGCCCCCGGCAAAACAATCACATAAGTGAGAAGGGGTGGGGGCGTTGTTCCGGAATCCCCGCATTGATTTTTTTTTTAAACCTTAATACTTTGCATACTCTTGGGATAGAATGTTGTGAATTGCCAAGAATTCCAATATGGCCGACATATATGACAAAAATACTCTTTTCTCACGTCATGGGAGTCATAAGAAGCTCTGGGTGGTTGCCAAATGTGTCAATCTCAGGTAATTGGACATTATAATAGTAACAAAACATTTTTTCAGTATTATAAATACCGTTTTTATTCAACTTCCAATATATATCCACCCTCTTCAAGGGCGGATCCCGGAATTTTTTAAGAAGGGGGTGGGGGGGGGGGTTTCAGGCCCATCAGTTTTTTTCACAAAAAATACCTACCATGTATACATATAATAACCCGTGAGGGAGGGGGATGCGTTGACCACCACCTCCCCGGATCAGTGTCTGCTTTTCTGGTTTGAAGTTAAATTTTATCACCCAATAAAGCAAATAATCATTCGTTCTGAATAACTAGATAAAACTTGCGTTTCAGCAAAATAAACATCAACGCATTATTTTGTAGGCCGCCCAACAATTCTCAATTTTCATGACTATCCCACACCACGGAGATTAGACCATTGCTTGTGGTTGAATTGGATTGCAGTGTAAAAGAAACTTTCATAGTTTCCTCAATTTTCTAAGTATGTGGGATTGTTAAGTGATGTATAATAATAAAATCACTTACAGTTTACAATGTTCTATGGAGTACTAAGGTTGAGTCGAAATCAGATTATGGAATGTGCCAGCAAGGATTACTACAACATCTGTGTCCACAGTACGCACAAGGATAGTCTTTCCCCCGTGTTTCAGAGCATGTAGCACATGAACCACAACTCTGGTGTCCGCCTCTTGCAGTTTTGCATGGGGATGCCAGTACCAATGGATGCCACAGCTTTCTCGGATGTGACGTATACAGCTTTGGCTGGCGGCAAGTTGAAATGTTCAATCTTGGAAGTCAAAAAGGCAAACAGCTCTTTCTTTTTTAGTGGGTCATGGAGAAAGTCCATCCAATTGCCTGGTAGTTTGGTCTCACCCGATACTTTCCTGCGCACACCCTTGCCTCTCTGTTCCCGGGTAGATTCTTTCAAGCTATCTGGAATGTATGTGTCCAACACAACATCCAACCTCGTGGCTTCCTGAAGCTGCTTCTCCAGATAAGGGATGAATACCCTGACTGCATACTCATGGAAGGTGCTGACGCTGGTAGTGGGCAGACAGTGTACGATTCAGCAGGTCCGACTTCGTGCTGGGCAAATGAAGCTTGTTAAAGTCTGAGAGGGAAGGAGGGAAAGACTGTATCTCATGTGCAAAGAACTCTGTCAAGTCACCATCCCGGTTCTGCATAGATATGTACAGCTGGCCGAAGAGTGCCACACTGTTTTAAAGCACTTTCATCTTCTTCCCCTGCTTAAGTGTCACATTACGTTTAGGTTTACTGAATAGTGCTAGAGAATTCCTCTTGATTGGGTCATGGATGGAGTGGCTGCGCACATCAAGCACATTCTTGACAAAGTTCTTGTACTGTTTCCTGTCTGTATCCTCCAATGTGTGCAATGCGGCTACCACTGATTCATCCGCGTAGTTGCGACTGTCAAGAGTTACTAGATCTGAGAAATCATCCAAGAAGGGATTGCCCATTCGTCTAATGGTATCGGAGAGGCTGACAACCTGTCGCTGGAAGGTCTTCCTTGTTGAGAGACCCTGCTCATGATGCTTGAAGTTCTCCGGGATCTCTGTGTCATCATCAGGAAGGTATTCTTCTTCGAATTGCTTTAGCAGCCTGGACATCTCTGGTCCCGAGAGCATCCATCGTCGAAAATCCACAGGGTTTCCTGTGAGCCCAACAGCTCCACCAGAACCTTTCACAACCTTGTTCTCCTGCTCATGAGCTTTACCAAATGGGATTGCAGAGAATTCGTTTCTTGTCTTGGAAAGGACCCAGTGAGAAAAATTCTCAAACTCATCCTTGATAGTGTCGGGCAAGGACTTAATACCTCTGATGTGGACTGGCATCCACCGTGAGTAGTTTACATGATCCAAGGCAAAGAACAGGGGTGTGAGTTCCTCCAAGACTTCAACATACAATGGGAAATTCTTCTCTCTGTGAGCCCTGATGAAGATCAGAATGAGGGTTTTATATCTCATGATCAGGTCCCAGTACATGAAAGTAGGACTTTTCTTCTTCATGTTGTTTCTCCAAGCCGTGGCAGACTCTTCATCTTTGGGGCCCTCGCTGAGCATGAAAGCCTCACTCTGAAGATTGTGCAGAGTCACTGGCGTAGTGGTGGGGGCTTGGGGGCGCTAGCCCCCCTAAATTACATTAAACCATGACTTATTTTCAATTCCATACAAGTGATTTATAAATGTTCGTGATATCACATGATTTTCAAAAAATGCGCGTTTCTCCATTTCTGTTGCAAACCGACACATTCCCAAATAGCCAGGAAGAGCATATGTTTTTTTTATAGTCACTAATGGGCCTTAGTGGCCACTACTAGTGGATAACCGTATATCCAGTTTAGCAAAAAGTCTGGATACCCGTATGTCCGGCCTAGAGAAGAGCTTAGAGAAATCGCGGCAGCTCTAGGCGGTACGCGAGGGAATGCACAGTCGCCTGCGCCCAGGGTTTGTTTTGGATGTGGCGAGGAGGGTCATTTCCAGAGGGAATGTTCCACAGACGCGGATCTAGGGGGGCAGCGGGCCTTGCCCCCCTCGCAAAGAAAAAGAGAAAAGAGAGAGAGAAGGAAAAGAAGGAAAGGGAAAGAGGAGAGAAAGGGAAAGAAAGAAGAGGAAGAAGAAAAGAAAATGGGGAAAAGAAGGAGATCGGGGGCCGAAAGGGCCTTGCCTCCCAGGCTGTTGCCCCTTCCCCCCTCCCCCCTCCCCCCCCCCATCAACAAAATAAAAGAGAAGGAAGGAAAGGGAAAGAAAAAATGAAAAGAGGAGATAAAGGGAAGGAAAAAAAGAGGAAGAAGAAAAGAAAAGAAGGGGGATATCAGTTGCAATTTTCCCGCCAACAAGTTGTGGATCGGGGCTAAAGGCCCTTGCCTCTCCCCTCCGCCTCCACAAAAAAGAGAGAAGGGCAAGGGAAAGAGGAGAGCTAAAAGGGAACAAAAAAGAGGAAGAAGAAAAGAAAAGGGTGAAAAGAAGGGAGATCAGTTGCGATTTTCCCGCCAACAAGGTGTAGATCGGGGGCACTGGCGTACTGATACGGGGGAAGGACCAATTAATGTCCTGCTATTGTCACAATAAAATTCAAACGTGGTTCATTTCTAATTCGATACCGGTGATTTACAAATTTTGCTGTAATGACATAATTTTCCGAGATTTTTCCTCACTTTTTAGTAAATTATACTTTTTTATGCGTTTGTTGGAAAATTACAAATTCCTAAATTTACAGTCAGGCAAGAAATATGCTTATTTAGAGGCCTACATGGCAGGGCCCGCAGAACGACGGGGCTCCGGGGCCTCAAGCTCAGCCCCCCCCCTCCCACTTTTTTGGAAAAAGTATACTAAAGAGAAGAGAAATAGAAAGAAAGAGAGAAAGAAAAAATAGTGACCTGCCAATGTCACAAAATAATGAGGTACCAAAATATGCTCATCTGACCGTGATTAAATGCCTAAAACCCCTGAGCTTCCGAGGGCTCTGTCCCCTGGATTCCATCTAGGGCCCTAAGCCGGGCCCCTGGATGCTCATTTAACGGTAATTTAATGCCTAAAACCCCCGAGCTTCTGGGGGCTCCGCAACTGGACCCCACGCCAATTAGTGTCCTGCCAGTGTCACAAATAAGGTA
The DNA here is from genome assembly GCA_037976565.1 of Mesocentrotus franciscanus. Classification (NCBI taxonomy): domain Eukaryota; kingdom Metazoa; phylum Echinodermata; class Echinoidea; order Camarodonta; family Strongylocentrotidae; genus Mesocentrotus; species Mesocentrotus franciscanus. The sequence continues at coordinate 24,963,576 of CP137673.1, forward strand.
TTAAAAAATGCTCATCTGACCGTAATTAATCGCCTAAAACCCTTGAGCTTCCGGGGGCTCTGCCCCTGGACCTAACCAATGGCCCTAAGGCGAGCCCATGAATACTTATCTGACCGTTATGTAATGCCTAAAACCCTTGAGCTTCCGGGGGCTCCGCCAACTGGACCCCACGCCAATTAGTGACCTGCCAGTGTCAAAAATAAGGCATCAAAATATGCTCATCTGACCGTAATTAAATGCCTAAAAGTCCTGAACTTCCGGTGGCTCTGCCCCTCGACCTCACCAGGGGCCTTAAGGCGGGCCCCTGAATGCTTATCTGACCGTTATAAAATACCTGAAACCTCTGAGCTTCTGGGGGCTCGCCCCCTGGACCCCACGCCAATTAGTGTCCTGCCAGTGTCACAAATAAGGTATCAAAATAAGCTCATCTGACCGTAATTAAACGACTAAAACCTCTAAGCTCCTGGGGGCTCTGCCCCCTGGACCCTACCAGTGGCCCTAAGGCGGGCCCCTGGATACTCATTCAACCGTAATTTATTGCCTAAAAACCTTGAGCTTCTGGGGGCTCCGCCCCGTGGACCCCACGCCAATTAGAGACCTGCCAGTGTCACATATAGGTTATCAAAATATGCTCATCTGACCGTAATTAAATACCTAAAACCCCTGAGCTTCCAGGGGCTCTGCCCTCTGGACCCCACCTAGGGCCCTAAAACGGACCCCTAGATGCTCATCTGACGGTAATTTAATACCTAAAACCTCTTAACTTCCGGTGGCTCTGCCCCCTGGACCTTACCAAGGGCCCTAAGGCGGGCCCCTGGATACTCATCTGACCGTTATAAAATGCCTAAAACCCCTGAGCTTCTGGGGGCTCCGCCCCCTGGACCCCACGCCAATTAGTGACCCGCCAGTGTCACAAATAGGGTATCAAAATATGCTCATCTGACCGTAATTAAATGCCTAAAACCCCTGAGCTTCCGGGGGATCCGCCCCCTCGACCCCTGCCGGGGTTTTGCCCCTAGACCCGCCAATTTACACTATGCTCTATACCTGATCGTAAATACTTTAGCCTCCCCCCACCCACTTTGAAAAACGTTCAGCGGGGTCTGCATGTAAGAGTGGGGTGATGCGGATTTTTTGTCTGCCATCCCCCCCCCCAAAGAAAATGCTCATTACGCCACTGTTCAGAGTCAAGAGAGTGATTTGGTGGGCGCGCCTAGTTCGAGTTAGGTGTGCTCCCTTCAGATACGAATCAGCCGTGCCAGATGACGCTACTTCTGCCTCTGTGAGGGCTGTAGTCCACAATTGGATTCAATTTGTTCAGTGGCCTCTACACAAATATTTCGTAACCATTTTTAACTTTCTATGATTCCCAGGAATGAGTGGAATTTTGTCACAAATGTCGGCTAACTAGAAATTTTGTGTTTTACATGATTTCTTTCAAAATTCCGCAGGGCTCCTAGTTGATAAGTTGATAGTATCGCTTAGACACCTAACAGGAGCGTGTTCTATTGTTAAGAATATTTACTGGCAATTCACCCCCTGAGTAGGCAAAGTATAAAGGTTTTTAAAAAAAAATCAACACGGGGGTTCCTGAACAACGCCCCGACCCCCTTCACACTTATGTGATTGTTTTGGCGGGGGCTCCTTCCTTGATATCATTCAGTAGGTCCTAAGAGAGCCCTGTACAAAAACAGGCTGTCGTATAATCACAAACCAATGTGATCTTACATGATATTTAACATGGGGGCTCCGGTACGACACCCCGCCCCCAAATCACACTTATATAAATGTTTTGTTGGGGGGCTCCAACCCTAACATCGTTCAGAAGGTCCTAAAAAGCCCTGTACCCGAAATTGCATTTGTACAACAACAAATCAATGTTATTTTACCTTATATATTATTTGGGGGCTCCGGGACGACGCCCCCGCCCCACACCTTTTTATGAATTTTTTGCCAGGGGGTCCTGTACCAAAAATGGTGCTTTTATCCGGCAAGTAACGATAATCGATAAATTTGACGCTAAGCCACCTGACTAATGCGCGTACGGGAAAAGGGTTTTGTCGTTTTATAGGGTATCAAAAACAACGACATTTTTTAAGGAAAAAAAAGGTGTTTAAATCACACACCGCGTACGTTAAAAGGCTACATGATTCATAAATCATCCCCGGTAAATCATACACACAAGATGATGAAAATAAAAAGAGCACTGTTCAAGTGTTAAACCAGCGCGCCGATTACACTGCTAAATTGTTAATCATGAAAAATGCCACAATCGTGTGCAGAAAACTGCAGAAATGGAAAATAATGCTCGTTTAGTGTATAGTATATATATATGTATAGTATTTTCAAAAAATAATGATAAATGGCATACTTGTTTAGGGTAGGAAAACCTCCCAGAAATACTTGCTCAGGGTGTGATTTGGGACTTCGGTAAAATACTTGTTAGGGTACATTTTGAAAGTCTAATATATGTATGCGCATGATGTACACACTGTACCACAAACGTGATGCACACTTGAAAGCTTGTCAAAGTGGAGCAAGGAATCTCACGATATGCCCATTATCAGCTATACCGGGAATGACGGGAACAAAATCAACCACTCAACCACTGTTGTTTGTGTCCCCGGGAAGTGATCCTACTTTGTTTCCGCCTTAAACCAGCCTGACCTCCAAATAAGGGGTTTTATTTTCCTGTTTTGTTGATAATATCAACTCTCATTTAGCTCACCACCAAGATCTGCGCGAATAATTGGTTAATGATCTATGATAATACCAGTTTTCGCCAATCAGAGAACTGGAAAGATCGATGCCCTAGTAGCCTTGATCAAAACCCTAATTTAGAGAGCATATTTTGTGCTTTATTTCTAGAATCTAAGGCACAATTTTAAGAAGTTGGGCCCCATAGAGTCTATTAAACGAAATACAATACTTCAAAACAACATTTTTTTGGGGGGGATACCCTATTGTGTCCCCCACCCTTAAATATTGGGGGGGGGGGACGTGTCCCCTGCCCCCCTGATTGACGCCCATTGAAGGAATCATCTCGAGGACGATCCTCCAACTGTTGAGATGGTACTAACCGACAGAAACCTAAACCGTAACATCAAACCTGACGAGCAGATTAATAAAAAGATTAATAAAGGACTGTTAACAAAGGTTGTGCGCGAGAATTTGGGAGAAAGTGCCGCCACTAATGTCATCGAAAAATAACGGTTTTGTTTCGTTATATAGTTGTTAAACATTTTGAAACAAGATGGGAATTTTTTAAATGAAAAAACATGATTATCAATGCAATTCTTGATATCGTTGACCTATCTGGAATTTCAAAACAGAAGAGAGCTATCATAAGCACAGAAAAATAATAATAATGATAAGATAAGTCTCCGGACCGTGGATCACAAGGTTAGGGGTTCGAATCCCTACCACATTACTGTACCTTCTTTTAGCAATACATTTGTCTTGGATGTGCACAATCTAGATTTGCCAAAGTGAGGTAAAGAAGTACCGGTTGGAAGAAATATCTTGAGTGCACCATCAAAAGCTAGGACAATATGATTTTTTTTTTGGAGATATACTACATGACGCATATTATGTACATAGTAATATTTACATTTTTTCACGTAGTTGTATTGTATTGTATTCTATTATTTATTCGGCACTTTCAAGAAATATAACAATGAAACAATATAAACAAGGTGGTTACAAAATTGGAATGACAAAAATTATACAAATACAAATTTTAGTATCAATATTCTGAGTGCAACAGATGGCGGCCAGGGAAGAGGAGAGCAAACTAAATCACTGTTACCGTAAAGGTCCCTCTGCCCAACCAACTGATGCAAACAAAAGACTGGTAAAAATATAGCATAAGGACAAATCAAGGAGTAACAAATCAAGGATACAAAATTAAAAATTAAAATTAAAGAAAGGAGAGCCACGAGCAAATGTTACGCCAATGTAGAAATTAGGTACACATTAGATACGACATTAGTAAATTCAAAATTCAAAAATATAATAGCATCGTCTCTCGATAAAATTACGATGTAATATGTTTTAAGTTTTATGTTTTATACCGGGGTTTTCATTTACCTAATTAATTTCTATCACAATATAATATGTACATTAATAACTTTGAAATATGATGACATTATTATCCAGACTTAGATCGCGTGTTTGATTGTGCACATAATATATATAACTAAAATTGAAATTATTGAATTGAAAAAGGCTTCATCAGATTTATACATTGACGTTCAGGGATGAGAGGTGGGTTTTGAGGCTTTGTTTCCAATTGACGAAGTTTACTAGGATAAGGTCATTTCTTAAGCTAATGGGCAAACTGTCCCATAGAATGGGAAAAAGAAAAAGTGCTGTATTCGCTAGACGCTGAGTGGGAGCACGAAGATGTCTGAAGCGTAGATCATCGAGACGCCTAGCAACCACGTGTATGTTGGCTTGGACATCTTCACAAGATGTGAGACGGAGAAGGGACTTAGCTACAAAGGTAATGATAAGGAAGGTACGGCGAGACTTCAAACTTTGCCAGTTTAACAATTGCAGTCGATTTTGGTGAGACATTTGTTGCCGTTGTTGTTTTAGAATGAGACGGGTTGCGCGGCGTTGGATGCTTTCTAACCTATCTGAGAGACAGCTATTGTAGGGATTCCAGGCAGGTAAACCATATTCGAGTATCGGGAGAACCAATGATTTATACAGGGCAAATATTGCTGAGGAGGAGAGCCCGGAAGAAAGAGAGGTAAGTAAACCTAGCATTCAATTTGCACGGGAGATGATATAAGTGACATGACTATCCCAGGAAAGTTTGTGGTTTAGTAAAATCCCTAGATACTTCATTTCACTTACAACCTCTACAGAATCTACGTTTACATGGTAAGATGGAAGACTGACGTCTTTCTTCCTTATTCCTGCTATCCGCATTACTTTCGTTTTCTTTGCATTTAGTTATCAGTTTTTAGATCATGATTTGAACAATTTTGAGATTCCCTAGATTATGTGTCTTTATTGAGTAATCACATTCGGAGAAATAAGGCTTGGAATATTTGCAAAATTCTTTGTTTTAAGTTGAATTGACGAATGACGAACAATGCTTTATAATGAAAATAAGTCAAGGTTATAATGTTATCACAGGCTGCAAAATGTAAGCAATAAAGCATTAGTTGTGATTGTCGCTTCTCGAAGGTTGCATTTGTTCTTTAAATCATAGTTTAATATGATCTTGTTTGATCCATAGGCAATAAAGATTCTTTCGATTACACACTAAAATTTAGGAATTTAAATCTCATTTTATGTTGACCTAAAGAGCACATTATGACCACACTTGCTATGTATATTAATAATTGATTTTACGACTTGTTTAAACATAAACCTTTGGTATGATATAAAAATTCATGATATAAATCGGTTGGTGCAATGTTGCACAAAATACGGTGAATTCATACATATTATTATTTTGAATAAGTTTCTATGTATATATACATAAATGACACTACAACACCTGTGATTCCAAAATCAAGTTTATCCACATAAAAAACTACAAAAAACTGAAGATCCATCTTCTTTCACCGAGCTAGATTTTGTCTTTTTCATGTGTTGTTTACATTGTAAGCGCTTTGGTACTTCAGTATAAATACCCACTATTATTTTTGTTATAATTGTTAGTATTATTATCATTATTATTATTATTACAATTATCATTATTATCATTGTTTTGTATTATTATTTTCATCAGTATATTTATTATGTTTATTATTATTATTATCATTGTTATTATCATTATTATTATTATCATTGTTATTATCATTATTATTATCATTAGTATCATTGCTATCATTATTAACAACAAAAAATCATCATCGTCATCACCATAGGCCTACATGCAATGTACATCGCAAGAAATGAAATGGCCTAATAAAACGGACATCATGTTGTTTATAAATGTGTCGACTTGCGTTTCACAATTCCATTGTTTGAAAGTTACGGTCACAAAGGTTCGTACGAACGATGCATTCGTACGAATTCCTGAGTTCGTAGAGATTCGTAGATGGGGCATAGTTTCTTACGTCCTTCTTAAGGCGTTCGTACTACGAACGCCGTTTAATTTTTCGTTTTTTTTTCTCGTAAGAATGCCTTGAGTTAATCTTACGTCAGACTAACGGCCATTTTACGAGTTTTTATTCTGGCAAGATGGTCGTACGTGTAGCTGACGGCATTCTCAAATCAATTCATAAGAAGATCTTACGATTTGTTTGTATATTTTGACGGGTTGCAAAATAAGCGCTGCATAAATTGTGTACGTTCACCTTACGAGCACCTTACGAACGCCTTACGAACGCCAGGAGTCGTTCGTACGAAGGCCATACGAATCTCCGTTCGTAAGATGTTCTTACGAACGCCGTGAGAGCCCTCTATGAACAACTTAAGGCATTCTTACCATCATCGTAAGAATTTGAGGCTTCTAGAATTGTCTCTCGATCATACGAAATTGCGAAGATCTTTTGTGGTTCTTACGATGTTATTACGACGTTCGTATAGCCGCCTTACGAAGAGAGGGTTACGTACGAGGTTGAAAAAATCTTACGTGTAACGTGGGGGGCAATTGTCCTCGGGGGTAGTTGTCCTCGGGGGTAATTGTCCTCGGGGGTAATTGTCCTCGGGTTAGTTGTCCTCGGGGGTACTTGTCCTCGGGGGGTAGTTGTCATCGGGGGGTAATTCTCCTCGGGGATTAATTGTCCTCGGTGGTAGTTGTCCTCGGGTGGTAATTCTCCGGAGGGTAATTTTCCGGGGGCCATTGTCCTTGGGGGTAATTGTGCTTGGGGGTAATTCTCCGGGGGTAGTTTTCCGGCTGGTAATTCTCCGGGGGTGATTTTCCAGGGGGTAATTGTCTTGATACGCTCTTTATCTATTCATTATTTCTTTTGCCTCTGAGAAAATTGTCAGCTAAATTGTGGGTAAATTCGAAATGACACCTCACCTTTAGATTCCTACTGTTCTAGCGACCGCCTGTACTGTACGTCGACTGGACTGGGAATTATTACGGTCAAAGTCCCCGGGAACTTTGACCTTTTGCTTTTTCTGTCTGACGGCAGTTCAGACACCATTCTCCTCGACCACACCTACAACGAGACCCAACTCGAGTTCCTAGTACATGTAGTTCCAAGCGGGCAGCGCCCTCAATAGGATGAAAGAGGTCCAGGCAGCCTCATAGCAACCGACCAATGGCTCCATAACCTCTCTCTGAAAATATCTGAAAGGTTTATTATCTATTGAAAGCGATTTTATCAATTTGTATTTCTTATTTTGTGTGTGAAACACTTTCTAAGGAAAAAAAATACAGGGCAAAGCTTGTATATGTATGTTGAATCTGAAGGTAAACTGCTATGTACACGTAGGTAGCTTCTCAAATGGTTTCAACTTGAGGATATACATGCATTAGACATATTGTAATTCATGCCGGCCGGAATTAGACTATCATGCCCTAATAATATAATGCTTGTATACACAGTTATTCATGCTTTTAACCTATACGCATGCACAATGGAGATTCTTCGATAAGGGGTATGAATCCCTAATGTCACATGTGTTGGAATAACTTCTTTACTTTAAAGAAAAGTAGAGCAATACACGAATTTGCACAATCACCAGTACAATAATCATTACCAGGTCCATGAACATATTCTAGTTCAAGGCAGTTTTTTTCAATAAATCTCATATGAGAAGAGATCATATTGGTCTTTGCGCGAGTCTAATTAAGCTTTCTTAGACTTTGGTATATATTTGATGATTGTATTGAACTATCTCTTATATACAAATAATGTCCCTCTGTCACATGAGTTTCGTATCAGGACAATTACCCCCTGGACTATATCCCCCCTGGAAAATACCCCCCGGAAAACTACCCCCGAAGGACAATTACTCCCGGAAAATTACACCCGTTGACAATTACCCCCCGAGGGCAATTACCCCCACCCCTGAAAATAACCCCTGTGACGATTACCCCTCCCCCCAGGACAACCAAGGACAACCCCCGAGAACAAATACTCCCCCTGGAAAATTACCCCGTTTACAATTACCCCCAACCCTGAAAACAACCCCTGGGACAACTACCCCCGGACAATCAAGGACAACCACCCCCTCCCCCCTCCCCTCCGAGGACAATTCCCCCGGAAAATAACCCCCGTTGACAATTTGCCCTCGTGGACAATTATCCCCCTCCATCCGAAAATTCTCAAACACCTAAAATTCCCCCCTCCCCCTGTCCATTAAAGGGGGAGTCCACCTTGATAATCAGTTGGTTTAATGATTTAATGGTTTAATTTCCCGGGGTAATTGTCCTCGGTGACTGGTGTCCTCGTGGGGTAATTTTCCAGGGGGGTACTTGTCCTTTGGAGGTAATTGTCCCGTTGGTAATTTGCCGGGGTGATTGCCCAAGGGGTAATTGTCCTAGGACCGAGATATATTAAGCAAATGCTTCAAGATTATTTAAGTGCAAGATTAATCTATACTAATGTTAAAAGGCTCTCATGGAGCTTATCAAGACCGGAAATTTGGCAAAATCACTGTATTGCACAAAGCAATCTTAAGCATGCAGTGCTTATTGTTTTGTGCAAAATTGAAAGTGTGGCAAACGAGCAACAAAGGTGTTAATAGCCCTACTAGAGCTCACTAGATGAGATCAAATATGAAGAAAAGGTAATGTAATTTTATGTCAATGAATTTTCAGGACTCTCCAATCCTAGGTAACGTTTGAGACACCCAATGACCAAATAACTTGGCCTCGCCCCTATAAGGATATGTTGCTTTAAGTCATATCACTGACACCACTGAAAGGACTTTTACTTCTATTTTTCTTTCATGTTTATTCTAGGTAAAACATTAATAGAGGTATGATGGGGTGTCCAAAGTTCGCGGACATAAAATAATTAGGAATGTGATACACGTATTTGATCAATGATTTCTCATATTCTACACAAATTTATTCAAATCAATTAATACCAAATCAACGTTCAAATTTGATACTACAAATGGGCGCAACTTTATCGTCAAAAGAATTCCGGCGATGTGGCGATCTCATCTCAAAATTTGATGTCTGATCGGGATGCGCTACAACTAAAGAAAAAGTCATAAAACAACCGTGACGCGCGAGAGTTTTCAAGTGATTTATCAAAAAAGCAATCCATCAAAGGTTAGTTAATTGCATAAATTGCAATTTAAAACACCATACAATCAGTTTGTATCACTTTTTACTTACAATTTTGATAACTTATTCTCTCAAAATGAAGATTTCTAGACGCGTGTCGCTAATAATAATAATAATAAACCAAGTCAACGCAAAGCGTAGCATCCCCTCGCAGGGTACAAATGGCCTATATACGTCAGAAGAAGTTACCTCCATTAGACTATATACTATTATATTACTAGGCAAGGAAGTTAACCACATTTTCACATATATAATTAGGTGTTTTTGCCTCATTTAATGAGCTATGACCTTTCACCTTTGACCTACATACTCGGAAATCGAACTTAGGCTGTATTTTGATACCATGTACCTTCATATTAAATTTCATGAAAATTTATCAAACATTACTAAAGTTATCGATCGGAAACCAGATTCGCATATTTAATGAGCTTTGACCTTTGACCTACATACTCGGAAATTGAACTTAGGCTGTGTTTTGATACCATGAACCTTCATATCAAATTTCATTATAATCCGTCAAACATTACTAAAGTTATCGATCGGAAACCAGATTCGCATATTTAATGAGCTTAATTTGACCTTTGACCTACATACTCGGAAATTGAACTTAGGCTGTGTTTTGATACCATGTACCTTCATATCAAATTTGATTAAAATCCGTCAAACCCAAGGTCAAAATTCTATTGGACCAACACACCCACCCACAGAAAAATGCTGATGGACCAACATCCACCTACATCTTCTATGAGTTTCTGTTGGTCCATTAGATATCTATTGGACCAACACACCCACCCACAGAAAAATGCTGATGGACCAACATCCACCCACATCTTCTATGGGTTTCTGTTGGTCCATTAGATATTTTCTTCTATGATGGGTTTCTGTTGGTCCAATAGATATTTTCTAAGGGTTGTTTGTTGGTCCATTAGAGATTTTCTATGGATTTCTTATGGTCCCACATTCCATATTCCATATTGGTAAATCGATCGGGGTAGAAGAACCAGTGATAAAGTGATAATTCATAAACTGTCCATCACTAGGTATATTCTAATCTCTGCAATTGCATTAACTCCATCACATAGATCATATGAAGTGAATTCAAGATTAACAAATTTGAATGTAGGACCGTACAAATATATATATTATAAACATGTTGTTTCTTGGCTAGTTATCATATAATCAATATATCTATTGCTAAAACGTGAATGTAATTGTAACAAGATCAGACAAATAATCGATTGGTCAATAATTGCCGAATGAAAACACAAATCACAAAATTGATGTGCATTGTCATAATTTGCTTAACAAATCATGATAAATGTATTTTTCTGTAACACGTGTAAAGTAATAATGAATATTCATGAGATACATAAATCTGTTGGTTTATATTGGTTTCTATTGGACCTATTAGTTTCTAACTTCCTATTGGTCCTATTGGTTTCTATTGGTCCCATTGGGTTCTATTGGTCCTATAGGTCCTATTGGTTTCTATTCCTATTGGTTTCTATTAGTCCTATTGGGTTATATTGGTCCCATTGGTTTCTATTGGTCCCATTGGTTTCTATTGTAAGGGAGTTTACAGATAGCGTCTGCGCTTGCGCGAATCTCCGATAACAACTTCCGGGGTCAGGTCATTTGTACATAGAATACTCTGTCAACTGTGATTGACGTGCTCAACCCGCGAACGGACAAGACTACAAGTTTGTTTCGGAAAATATCTCGCTGTATATTTCTTCTTATCAATCTATTTCATCTCCTTGGTCATAATAAATAATATTACTAGCTATTACTATGACTTTGATTGACATTTTCTTCCTAGAAAGTTGCACAAACGGACTGAGTACTTGTGTATAAAACTGTGAGTGGCGGGAAAGTAATGACAGAGAGAAAAAGATTACAGTACAAGAATAAAAACAGAATAGTATAAGGAAAGATAGAGAGAAAATTATAGAATGATAAAAACAAATAATAACATGAAGAAAGATAGAAAGAAAAAAATGATAGAATGATAACAACAAACAATAACATAAGAGATGATAGAAGGAAAAAAAAATAACATAAGGAAAGACAGAAAGAGAAAATGATGAAGAATAGATAATGGAAAGATAGAAGATAAAAAATGTGCCCATCTCTTGCCTCATTCAAACGAAAATATAAACGACATCTAATGAAGGAATTTCTATCTTAATTATGTTTAATTAGCCTGTACACAATTGTTCATGTACTACCCACTCTTTCTTTTCTCTTTACTTTGTATAATTATCTGCGGCCATTGGAGCCCAGCCTTTGAAAGGCCAATGGCCTTTGCTGGCTCCTCCATATTCTTTGTATTGTTTATATATTTTCTTATATGTATAATATATTGTTGAATGTATTTTTTACGAGAATTGGAAATAAAATGAATGAATGAATGAAGAGAAGATGAAAGATGGAAAAACAAAGATTAACATAAGAAAAACAGAAAGAGCAAATGATAGAAGGAAAACAAAGAATAACATGACGAAAGATAGAAAGAAAAAAATGATAGGATAATAAACGTAAAAATAACGTAAGAAGTGAAAGAATTAGGAAAAACAAAGAGTAACATAAGGATAGACAAAAAGAGAAAGTGATAGAATGATAAAAACAAAGAATAACATAAGAGAAGGTGATAGAAGAAAGAAACGAAGGATAGCATAAAGAAAGATAGGAAGAGAAAATAATAGAATAAAAACAATGAATAACATAAGAGAAGGTGATAGAAGGAAAAACAAAGAATAACATAGAGAATGGTAGGAAGAAAATGATAGAACGATAAACACAAATAATTACGTAAGAAAATGTGATAGAAGGAAGAAACAAAGAATAACATGAGGAAAGATGGAAAGAGAAAGTGATAGAATGATAAAAACAAAGAATAACATAAGAGAAGGTGATAGAAGAAAGAAACGAAGGATTAGCGTAAGGAAAGATATGAAGAGAAAATAATAGAATAATAAAAACAATGAATAACATAAGAGAAGGTGATAGAAGGAAAAACAAAGAATAACTTAAGGAATGGTAGGAAGGAAATGATAGAACGATACAAACGCTATGAGCTCTTCTTTCCGACGTGAAGCTGGCAGGTTTCTCTCTCTGACAAAGTTCTTCAATTGTTGCATATTCCAAAGTTTAATATCATCAATAGATACCTTCGATTCGTCATCAATATTTTCACAAGTTCAGCGCAAAATAATGAAAACAATACTTGAAACTCGAACAGAAATACAGCAACCGTCAAAAAAAGAGATATCCATAGAATTTACACACGTTTTATTCGCATCGCTTACGTAAGAACTTCCCCGCACGCATTGCGTCCGGAGTGCGTGTACAGCTGACCCCTGACACAATGACGTCACAGACGTACAGTCGGTAACTGTAAACTCTCTTATTGGTTTCTATTGGTCTTATTGGTTTCTATTGGTCCTTTTGGTTTCTATTAGTTTCTATTGAGTATTGGTCCTATTGGTTTCTATGGGTCGTTTCTATTAGTCCTATTGGTTTCTATTGGTTTCTATTGGTCTTATTCGTATCTATTGGTCCTATCGGTCCTATTGGTTTCTATTGGTCTTATTGGTTTCTATTGGTTTCTATTGGTTTCTATTGGTCCTATTGGTTTCTATCGGTTTCTATTGAGTATTGGTCCTATTGGTTTATATGGGTCCTGTTGGTTTCTATTGGTTTCTGATGGTTTGAATGGTCTCTATGGGAATCAATTCTATGGGTCCAACAGAAACCAATAGACTCCAACAGAAACCATTAAAGACCAATAGAATTTTTCTAATGGTCTCTATTGGTCTCTATGGGATTTTCGATCGAAAACCAGATGTGTATTTTTCGCATATTAAATGAGCTATGACCTTTGACCTACATACTCCGAAATCGAACTTAGGCTGTATTTTGATACCATGTACCTTCATATCAAATTTTATAAAAATCCGTCAAACATTACTAAAGTTATCGATCGAAAACCAGATGTTTATTTTTTCGCATATTTAATAAGCTATGACCTTTGACCTTTGACCTTTGACCTACATACTCCGAAATCGAACTTGGCCTGTATTTTGATACCATGTACCTTCATATCAAACTTCATTAAAATCCGTCAAACATTACTGAAGTTATCGATCGGAAACCAAATTTGTTACGAACGGACGGACGGACGGACGCACGGAAGGACGGAAGGTAGGACGGACAGCAGCGTTTCTATATCCCCTCCGACTTCGTCGGCGAGGGGATAATAAAACGGTGCTTATAAAGCGCTTTCCATCAAAGTCTCTACGCGCTCAGTTCATATGTTTTTCGGAACGGACGCCAAATACGGCAACATTTGCTGATTTTACGTGCTTTACGTTGAATAAATCACTCGCTCTCTGCATTGTGCACATCCACGAAGAGAAACAACATAATGATGCTGTGGCGTAAATGTATTTCATATGTACTAGAACAGGGACGAATCCAGGATATTTGAGGAAGGGGTGGATGGGGGGTGCAAACACTTTTTTTTAAAATCTCTTGACTATTGTTAACAAATAACAAGTTATCACATTTTCATGTGCATTTTGGGTCTAGCTTGTGGAAGGGACCAAAAACACATTTAATTGGGGCGCATTAATTTTGAGGGACTTTTAAATTTACACGACGAGAGCGTGGACTGCCGCGTGTGACATTGTGTTAAGGCACTGGGGCGTGCCCGGCAGTGCCTTAAAAAGACATCACAGTGCCTTATAAGGACGTCACACGTTGCAGTCCACTATGTCGACGTGCAAATCTAAAAGTCCCTTTTCTTTACTTTGTATGCACGATATGTTGTAATTTATTTTTTAGGGGGGCACGGGGCAGTTGTGCCCCTCTCCATCCCGGACTCCACCCGTGCACTTGGAGCAGTATCACCACCCTTTGTGATATGTTAACATAATCCTAGCGTCTTGAAAAAACGATGTGCTGCTCATAAAGGGCTGTATCCTCACTCCCGCCCCCCTCCCCCTCCCTATCCTTCGCCCGCCCTGCATGTACATACATGTGTGTACGTTTATGATAAGATCAGCTCATTCAGTTGAACCCGAAAGTGGGTCTAAGGAAATTTGTACCTCGATCGAACTTCTTTCGTTCAACTCGACTTTAAACCAATGTGATGGCCAATGTCGGGTTTCATATTATTAGAATAAGGGTCAATGTAATCAAAGCGCGTATGATTGTATTAATGTAAATGTGTATCGATTGTTCGTACAAGGATGTAAGTACCAGGAAATAAACAAGGCTGCACGTGGATGACACTAAAGACTGTGATTGAGCATACTCAGTAACTGTAGTGCAATCCATGTCAGAAACTTGCAGGGAATCCCCACTTTTTTTCGTCTCCTTTCGAATTTCGACCTGAACGTAAGCAATGCCACAAAGTGAGAGCGATTGCAACCATTATAATAAACATCGCCGAAGAGAGTTTTCGATAATGCAAGATATATTTTGATTGATTTTGCCGGAACGCAACTGTGCCTGTGAGGAGATTATATATCCGTGAACAAAATTTGAGAATACAAGAAAAAGACTTCGGAAAATTGTACTCGACCTTGCACGGTAAGTAGTGATCGCTGCAAGTGCATGCAAAATTGAAGTCGTAATAAAATAAATTACTTATTAAATAGAAATAATGAAATACATTTAGAGCCATGTCATGGTTGTAACGAGTCTGAACTCTATATTGTTTTGGGTTATACATCAGGGGAAGGGTTAGGATTGCGATTGGGTTTAGTTTAGTTTTATACATGTAGGATAAGGCAGCCTTTTAAAAACTTTTTATAGCCACGGCACCCTTTAGAGAAATAGAAATTTCGCTACACTCTAATCCCAAATTCATTACAGAAGATTCATTTTCTATCACTCTGATACACATCAAGTGCAATATAAATACGTGTTTCTAAAAATTTACGAACGAGAGAAGCGAGCGAGCAAAAAACAATGTCATTTTTATTATGGTAAAATATTATTTTGTAGACAAAACCCAATAGATAAGATATGATATTATGTATGCGGGCACCTCGCTGCACATCATCTGTATGAATATTCAGCCATCTCGCTGTCAAAGAGATATTCTGGCACCTCGTTGACTAATTATGTGGGCATTCAGGCACTTATTCGCTGACTGAAATCATGCCGTTTCCTAAATGTTGCGAGCGAGCCAAGCGAGCGAGGAAAAAAACAACTTAATCGTTTTTTTAATGTTTTTTCTTCAGGGAAATACACAAAGGCTTCTAATATTTTGTTTTCATGAATTTTTTCTTTATTTTATAATGAATCAAGAAATATGTCTTTAATTTATTTCTCTCGCGGCACCCCTACAGATGTCCAGCGGCACTCTGGTTGACAAACGCTGGGATAAGGCATAGTGTTGGGTCCAGGTTTGAAGTTAAGAATTCGGTTAGTGCTGGAATTTACCGCGGAACAATTGTCAAAAGAGCATGCGTGATTTAGATATCAGAATATAGGCCTATATATTATATGTACAATGAAGTGAGACATTTCGGTTTGAGGACCTATCATGTTTCTTCTCCGAATCAAGTGGACGTATCAAACGCATTTTCATTGGACTTGGACACTGAAAAGAAAACACGTTGACTATACATTGTATTAAGTGAGAAATATGTATATGTAAATATGGTGTGAAACTGCTTGAGTACTTGAATTCCGCCTTTCGATACTATGAGCTCTTGAATTGTTCACTTCGTGTTTTGGTTATTAATTGATTCTTCAGCCAACACTAGGTCATATTTCATTGAAACGAATAACATAGAGATTTTGCGGGTTTTCCTTCCGCGTTGCAGTATTATCCAGTATAATAATAATAATAATATTTATGCGTATCAGAACAATTACTCCCTGAACAATCACCCCGGGGACATTTACCCCCCTGTTCATTAAAGGGGAACTCTACCCTGATAATAAGTTGGTTTTAATAAAAGCAGAATTTTTTCGGGGGGTAATTGTCCTCAGGGAAGGGGGGGGGAGTGATTGTCCAAGGGGGTAATTTACAGGGGATATGTGTCCTCGGGGTAGTTGTCCTCGGGGGTAATTTTCCGGGTTATTGTCCTTGGGGGGCAATCGTCCCGCTTGAAATTGGCCGGGGTGATTGCCCAGGGGTTAATTGTTCTAGAACCAATAATAGGATATTGTTATATACGACTCTATTTTATCTTCTACATTAGTTTTCTGTGAGACGTCGCGCTGTTTCTAAGTATCCAAGGACTTATAAGGAGTAGATTACTTCTCACAGGATACAATCTAGATAGAGATACATGACATCAAGAATGATGAGTATTACATCGAAACTGATTGCCACGACGGCATTCATAGTGGGCCTGTTCTGTCTTGACATCCCTTCATTATGATGTGAAACAGAGAGAGGCAATATACATAAATTCCGTCTTTCGATACTATGAGTTCTTGAATTGCTCACTTCGTGTTTTGGTTATTAATTGATTCTGCAGCCAACACTAGCTCATATTTCATTGAAACGAATAACATGAGATTTTGCGGTTTTTCCTTCCGCGTTGCAGTGTCATCCAGTATTATAATAATATGCGTATGAGAACAATAATTTTACTCGCTGGACAATCACCCCGGAAAATTACCCCCAAGGACAACCATCCCGAGGACAATTACCCTCCCCATGTTCATTAAAGGGGAACTCTACCATGATAATAAGTTGGTTCCAATAAAAGTAGATTTTTTTTTTTTTTTTTTGGGGTAATTGTCCTCGGGGGAGGGGGAATGAATGTCCAAGGAGATAATTTTCAGGAGGGGTATTTGTCCTCGGGCTGGTTGTCCTTTAGGGGGGGGGGGTAATTTTCCGGGGGGGTACTTGTCCTTGGGGGTAATCGTCCCGCTTGAAATTGGCCGAGGGTGATTGTCCAGGGGGTAATTGTTCTAGAACCAACAATATGATATTGTTAAGGTATATACGACTCTATTTTATCTTCTACATTAGGTTTCTGTGAGACGTCGCGCTGTTTCTAAGTATCCAAGGACTTATAAGGAGTAGATTACTTCTCACAGGATACAATCTAGATAGAGATACATGACATCAAGAATGATGAGCATTACATCGAAACTGATTGCCACGACGGCATTGATAGTAGGCCTCTTGTTTCTTGACATCCCTTCATCAACGTCTTCACCGAACGGGTGGTCATCGACGTGTACACCGAGGTGCAACTGCACCAGAATTCCTCTGCGGTTGAATGACGGTGTTCCCAGGCCGCTTTCACATTCCACTGAGGATAAAGGCAAATGCGTTTGCCGAGGAAACGGATTGATACCTGACGAGTTTCTGGATGTTCTTTGGTTGGAGGTGGAGTTCATAGATCACGTTGTTCTTGACAATGGATCTTTTACCAACTCTTCTTTCAATTACTTGTACTTTTTGACCATCTCTGGTGTCGAGTATATCAAACCAGGTGGATTCAGAGGGGTGGCCGGTATCAAACAACTGTTCTTCAGAGGCATGTTTGTTCCCGTCCTGGAAAAGAGTGTGTTCATGTACTTGGATCAACTGCGGGAAATCCATGCAGATAACAATAACATTAACTTTCTCAGGGATGGATGTTTCGAAGGCCTCGACACCGGGCTCCATAACCTAAGCTTGGCAAATAATTCTATCTGGGGTGTTTCCAGGGATACCTTCATAGGCTTGTCAATGTTACAAAAGCTGGTTCTGTCGAAGAACAACATCGCTCAACTCGGGCCACAAACCTTTGAACTGATGCCGGAGCTTCGAGTTCTTAATCTCGCTACAAATGCAATCGTACGAATCGAGCAAGGTGCTTTTCTTAATCTGAACAAACTAGAAATGCTGTACCTTGACGGAAACCAAATTCAAGTACTACCCGAGCCTCAGATTGACATAGGCATAGAATTTCGCGAAATGACAGTGATCCTGCACAACAATCCTCTACAATGCGATTGTCGCCTGGATTGGATAAGCACTTGGCTGGATATCGAGGGTATACACTGCTCGGGTACATGTCAATTACCCGAGAAGTTCAAAGGACACACCTTGGTAACCGCGTACAAAGATCCAATGCCACAATGCAGAGATAATAACTCCGAGATCCGTGTTGTGACAGGAAGCATGGCTACTCTTACCTGTCCAATTGCATATGCCTCCTGGGTTGTTCCCGGTAATGTAACTCTCCAAAAGACCGGACAGAGCGAAGATCATTATTTCCTCACCAACCGTGACTCTCTAGTAGTATGGAACACCCAACTGCAGCAAGAGGGTGTTTACGCGTGTATGACGGAGGATGGAGACCAATTAATGGTGTACAATCTCAGCGTCCACAAAATCATGTCCGCAGTACTTGTTTTTAAAATCGTCTTCGGAATCCTTGTCGCAATCACTGCTGCTGTGTTTCTTGTTTGTTATAGTCGTTGTCGACGTCACCGCAGTCAGAGACGAGGATATCAGTGTTTGGAAGACCGGCAACGGAGAGAGGTGGAACCAAACCAATTGGTGCCATATAGAAATCCCGACGACATTGGAAATGTTCAAAGAGGAAGTCTTGCCAATCCGAGAAGGAATCGTCTCGAGGACGGTCCTCCAACCGACAGCAAAGTAGACGTCAAACCTGACGAGCAGATTGATAAAGTGATTGATAATGGATTGTTCAAAACATTTGGACGCGGGAATTTGGATGAAAGTGCCGCCTCTAATGCCATCACAAAATAATAGTTTTGTTTCGTTATATAGTTGTTTAACATTTTGAAACAGGATGGCAATTCTTTTTATTAAAAAAACATGATTACCAATGCAATTCTTGATATCGTTGACCTATCTGGAATTTCAAAACAGAAGCAACATCAACCTAGACGTCCGTGACATCGAACCTGAAGAGCAGATTAATAAAGTGATTAATGAAGGATTGTTCTAAACGATTGTACGCGAGAATGTAGGAGAAAGTGCCGCCAGTATTGTCATCGCCAAATAACGGTTTTGTTTCGTTATTATGTAGTTGTTTGACATTTTGAAACAGGATGGCAATGCTTTATATAAAAAACATAATTACCAATACAATTCTTGATATCGTTGACCTATCTGGAATTTCAAAACAGAAGAGAACTATCATAAGCACACAGAAAATAATAATAATAAGATAAGTCTCCGGACCGTGGATCACAAGGTTAGGGGTTCGAATCCCTACCACAATATAGTACCTTCTTTTAGCAATACATTAGTCTTGGACGTGCATAATCTAGATTTGCCAAAGTGAGGTAGAGAGGTATCGGTAAGAAGACATTTCTCGAGGGCTAAAACATTAACGAGGCAAAAGCTGGGGCAATATGATTCTTTTTTGTATTGGAGACATACTACAGGACGCATTCTCTGTACATTACAATGCTTGTATTTCTATTTTTCACGTAGTTATCAGTTTTTAGATCCTGTTTTGAACAATTTAAAGATTCCTTCAATTATGTCTTCATTGAGTACTTACATTCGGAGAAATAAGGCTTGGAATATTTTCAAATTCTTTACTTAAAATGGAATTGACGAACAAAGATTTACAGTGAAAATAAGTCAAGCTTATATGTTATTACAGGCTGCAAAATGTAAGCAATGAAGTATTTAGATATGATTGTCGCTTCTCGAAGGTTTTCTTCTGTTTGATATGATCTTGTGTAGTCCATAGGCAATAAAGATTCTTTCCATTACTCACTATAATTAAGGAATTTAAATCTCATTTTATGTTGACCTAAAGAGCATATTTTGACCACGCTTGGTATGTATATCAATAATTCATTTTACGACGTGTTTAAACATAAACGTTAATACGTTATGTTGTTTTACGCGATCTACAGGATATCAAACCTTTGGTATGATATACAAATTCATGATATATAATCAGTTGGTGCAATGTTGCACAAAATACGGTGAATTCATACATATTGTGATTTTGATTAAGTTTCTATGTATGTACATAAATGACACTACTACACCTGCGATTCCCAAATCAAGTTTATACACATTAACAAAAACTATTTACAAAAACTGAAGATCTATCTTGTTCCACAAAGCTAGTTTTTGTCTTTTTCATGTGTTGTTTACATTGTAAGCGCTTTGGTACTTCTTTTGATAAAGTGCAGTATAAAACTATAAATAAACAATATTATATTTGTTATTATTAGTACTGTTATTATGATTATTATTATTATTATTATGATGATTGTTATTGTTATTAGTATTAGAATTATCATTATTGTTATTATTATTATCAAAAAAATGATGATCATCATCATCATAGACCTACATGCACTGTACATCGCAAGAAATGATATGGCCTAATAAAACGGACATCATGTTGTTTATTAAAGTGTCGACTTGCGTTTCAGGATTTCAGTGTTTGTATAACATTACGCAAATGCATTATGGAAGCATTTCCAGTAGTTATCACCACAATCCGAAATTCCGTTAATGTCGCCGGATGTTGCCAAATTTGTTACTTGTTTATTTATTTATTTTTTGAATGACTTTCTTTTTCTTTTTTAACATTTTTATTTATCTCTATTTCTTTTCTTTGTTGTTTCTAAGAATATTTACTTAACTTTGGATCGTGATCGCAACTAATTTCGAAAAATCAACTTAAAGCGAGTTTTAATAGCCCTTGACATCATCTATTGAAATGTACAAACACTGCAATTACGATTTACGTAATCCGAAAATGATTTCTACAGGATATACAATGGGGCATTGAAAGTGCCCTTGAGTTGGTTTTTCGAAAGTAGTTGCAATGGCAAAATTCTAAAAATGATAACCAATAGGCATGTCTATCTATTTACTATTTTCTTTTGTTTTTTAGAAAATTGTCAGCTAAATTGTGGGTAAATTCGGTCCGACACCTCACCTTTAGATTCAAACTATTCTAGCGTTCCCTGCATCAACGTACAACTGTACGTCGACTAGCCTATCCGATATGCGTCGGGCTTTATGGCAAGTATACTAATCGCGTTATGGAGACAGACACCATCGGCGCGGGCGTCAGCCCGAGCGCCTATCATCACTGGTAGATGCGAAAAGTTAATTTTCTTTTATGTACATTGTTTCGTTCGTAGAAAATATACGAACCCCCTGCAAAGCTCTTTCATTAATATTCATGTACTTTGACCACAATAGGCCAATGAGCGATGAGGCCATGACGTCATGAACTCATGATTGGTTGATTAGAAGGGATCGCTCACCAAATAAGGCTAGTCTTATGAATCATGCAAGAGAATAAACTCGTCACACATACGATAAACATATATTTTTTTCTCTTATCCTCAAGCGAGGTTTTTATTTCCATAGTTTCAATACATATTTACATTCATTACTCAATGATTGAGTGAAACATAATATAGGCTAAAAATTACAGTATTTTCAACAATTCTTCCAGCTTAGTATCATTTTTTTTGCTAACACATTCATGCCTTAAAATAATCTTAGCAACGACTTGAATTCAAAAACAAAGTATGTGGGTAAAAACAGAACCATTGACAATCTTTTAACGTAACATTTATAAATTGCATATTGCGCATAATTTAAAATAATATTCAGGAGACTATATTTCTTGTTTCCTATGTCCTTGCCTACAACTAATATCTTTTGGTTTATATGTATTTCTACTTGGAATAGGTTAAATATCAAATTACATATTATTTTCCAAAACAAAGTCACATCCTTGCAATATAACATAAAGTGAAACGTTGAGTCAATTTGTCCACAAAAGTGGCACATATTATTATTCACAATTTGCCATTTATGTAAGTTTTCTTTTGAGGCGATTAACCTGTGAATCATCTTGAAATTGAATTGTTTTACTTTATTATTACTGATTTGCTTTAATTTAAATAAAAATACATCCTTCCAATTAAGTCATCATCTAAATCTAGAAAGGAATTCCAAAAATAAATAACATTTGGTTCTCTTGACTTCTTACGTAATAACAAACGATAGTATTCTTTAACTTTCATCGCAAAAACATTCACTTTATCACCTGTTTCTATTTCTATAAGATTCGAAATATCACATTCATGTTCAAAATCGTTGACATGATAACTTAGTCTATCTAACCAACACTGCGGAAATGCTTTCTTTAATTTTGTATATTTGAAATCAAATAAAAGCTGTTGTGATTTCACAATTGTCAATTGTCAATTTGTCTTTATCCCCCCATCTCTCTCTCTCTCTCCCGCCCCCTCTCTCCATTTCTATATCCCACGTTATTATCACTCTTATCGCCTCCTTTTTTACATATAGTCTCTTCTCCCCACCCTTTTTTATTACTCCGTTAAACCATATTTATAATCATATGGCTATAGTTTATAGTTATTTGTTTTAATACTTTAGCGCCTTTGACGAACATTTCTTGTATTAATCTATTATATAACAGGCTGTTTTTTTGTTGTTGATGGTGTCTAATGTTATTGTTTTGAGGACCTGACCTCTACAAGCTTAGCTTTAATTAGGTCTCCTCGTCTTTTCTTCCTTTTTTACTCACTTAAATGTATTACATGAACTTGATCCTTATAAGTGTTCCTTTTATATACTCTACATGTTATAAATATGTTAAATTGTATTGCATTCATGTTGGAAGAAAGACAAATAAACTTGAACTTGAACTTGAATTAATGTAGAGTCATTCCAAATACCATTTGTAATCAAATTATGAATTTTCAATAAACCAGCATCTTGCCATTCTCGATAAAACAATATTTTTTTCTGAAAGGTAATGTTATTATTTTTCCAAATAATTTCATTTGGAATACTTCTTACTTTAAACATATCAATGAATCTTAGTTCTGGCCAAGTACAAAAAGATCTACATAAAAATCTGGCAAATTATGTTTAGAACATAGCAAATTCATATCATTTCTGTTACAATTGAAATGAAAACAAAGTGGCAAACCCGCTATTTCATCGGACCAGTATCCAAACATGTTTTTTCCCAATTAGAGCCATTATCATTAAAGAAACGAGATATCCATGCCGAACGAAGTGAAGATATTTTACTAGCAATATCAATCATATTCAATCCCCCATTTTCAATATCACTTATAATTACATTACGTTTAATTTCATCTTTTGGAATTCCATAGGAAACAAAACAATAGTCTATTCAATATCTGTAAAAATATGTTTTGGTACTGGTACAACAGTTGCGGTATGCACAATTTGTGACGCCGCTAACATTTTCAAAACAATTATTCTACCATAAAAGTAAGATCTCTCATTTTCCACATATTTAATACATTTCGAATTTTATCTATTTTTACATTCCAGTTTAAATCTTGTAATAATTTCTTATTTTCGCCTACATATATACCTAGATATTTAACAGGTTGATCCGTATATATAATGTCATTATCATTAACAAAACTATCTACAATATTCAGTTTCATTACTTCTGTCTTCTTCCAATTTATTTTCGGACCTGCATAGTCTCCAAAATCGTAAATTTCATTCATAATATATTGTATATCATTAACAGATTCCACAAATAATGTTGTGTCATCTGCATATTGGGAAATCTTTAAACTATCGATACCTAAATCAACACTGAATATATCAATCCCTTTAATCTTTTTATTTTGTCTTATTTTGCATGCTAATATTTCCACTACTATGTTAAAAAGTAATGCCGATAATGGGCAACCCTGGCGAACTCCTCTTTCTATAATCAACTTTTTTGAAATCCATCCATTGTTCATTACACGGCCAATGGCGTCAGTATAGAAGGTCTTTATCCAGGTGATAAAAGATTCTTTAAAATTGAATTTACGTAATACATGAAATAGGAAAAAATGGGATACATTGTCAAAAGCTTTTTAAATCCAAAAAGAATATAACCTCTGAACTATTGGATGTCTTTAAATAGTCGATCACATCTTGAACTAACCGTATGATTTCTGCTGCGGATCTTTTTTTAATGAAACCTCTTTGATCAGTTGAAATGATATTTGATAAAACACGTTGAAGTCTTTTAGACAGTACTCTTGCCGCAATTTTATAATCAGTATTTAATAACGAAATAGGTCTCCAATTGTCTAAATAACCCCTACCCCTTCTTAAATAACAATGTAATAAGACCCTGCCTTTGGGAAAAAGATAATTTTTGTTTGTGATACCCACATTTAAACTTGCAATAACCAAATCTTTAATTTCTAACCAAAAAACCTTGTAAAACTCAGCACTAATGCCATCGCTTCCAGGGGCTTTTTTATTATTCATACATTGCAATGCGTCTTCACATTCTTTTTCACTTAGTGACCCTTCACCATTCAATGCCTCCACATCGGTCAGGGTACTAACAATTACATCTTTAAAATATTTATCAACATGAACATTCGTGCATTCCTTAACATACACTTTTTCAAAATATTTATGAATTTCCTGTAAAACCTTTTCATCATCTTTTATAACTTTTCCATTTACATATAAACTTTCTATTTCCTGATGCCTTCTCCTCCTTGTTGCCATGGTCACCATCTCGCTGAGGTAGAGGTTTCAGCAAAATTCCTTTGTTTTCTAGACCATGTGAAGAAATCTCGCCAAATCGGTGACATCAAACTGCAGAGACAAAAATATATAGATAAGATGGCGAGTCAGCCACGAAGCACGGATCCAGTTTTTAAGGAGGGAAGCACTACATGGTGTCCTGCTTTGTAGAGGTGTCGTGGTCGAGTCGATATGTCACCCGACTGTGGATCACAAGGTCCGGTGTTCGAGTCCCACCGCGGCACTAATGTCCTTTGGCAATACATTATTCTACATTTGCCACACTCGACCCAGGTGAGGTAAATGGGTACCTGGTAGGATTATCCCTTGAAATGCACTGTGCTCTGATAAAGGCTACCGGAACTAAAGCTAGGGTAATAATATCCAAAGCTCTTTGGAAGCGCATACACGTTATAACAATATAATATGCGCTATACAAGAACCGAATATCATTATTTATTAATTATTATGCTAAAACAAGGCTATCAAGTGCAAGGAGAGCTTACAATCGCCATTTGACGGTTCCATAAACACCCCTCCCCATGTATGTTGCTATAGTATTACGTTTTATGCAGGTGTTGAAAGTATCATCACGTGATTTCGTTTAAGGCGGTTGATTGGTCGAATAAGTTTTCACAAAGTGTACGCGCGCTTAATGATTACTTTACACGTGTTCACAGAAAAATACATTTATCATGATTTGTTAAGCAAATTATGACAATGCACACCAATTTTGTGATTTGTATTTTCCTTTGGCAATTATTGACCAATAGATTATATGTCCGATCTTGTTACAATTATATTAACGTTTTAGCAATAGATATATAGATTATATGATTACTAACCAAGAAACAACATGCATGTTTATTATA